>JAUUEB010477002.1:0-11311 GCA_032362205.1 Clione limacina | reverse complement strand
TTATAATTGATAATGGTCCAAACACGCGAAGACATATTATTATATAGCGCTGCATTTCTAACAAAACATCATTATATAAACAGATATGAATAACGGACCATTCAAAATTACCCTGATTTCCACCCCTTTCTATTTACACCCCCTTCTATTGAAAATTAGTCAATGTGCACACCCCCTTCTAATACCACCCCCTTCTAATAGGGAAATCAGAGTACATATCTAAGAATATATTTATATCTACAAATGTATATTTAGTAAGAAGAAGCAATAATTCCTCACCACAAGACCCGGGTTTCAGTGTCTTGTTATCAGACACATCTCCCGTTGAGTTTTCATAATCTTGTATTATATCATCTAATATAAATATATATTATAACAAAAGGTAACATGGATGGCTAGCCTTGTCGTGGAACTAGCAATAATAAAATGAATATTATGTTACAAGAATACAGCGTAAAGGAGAAGTATAAATAATTCAGTTAAGTTACAAATCAATATTATCAACTGTAATCTACAAATGTCAACTTACCATTTGAAAGCTTTGTGGGTGAAGATTTTGGCCTGGCTGTACTTGGTGTCGTCTTACTTGTTGGTCTTGGGGTTGACGTGGTCGTCTTTGGAGTGGTTTTTGCAAGACTAGGTGTGGTAGTTTTTGTAGTAGAAGCTGTACTAGCAGACGCAGGTCTCGGTGTACGAGCTGCGCTCGGCGTACGAGGTGTTGTAGAGGAGGCTGGACGTGGAGTTGTAGAAGAAGCTGGACGAGGAGTTCCTATTGAGGTGGAACGAGGTGCTGGTTTCTTTTTCTCAACTTCTACCTTCGGCTCTCGGGGTTTTCTTGGAGTGATAGGTTGGGCGTACGAGGGAAGTGGCTTGGCAGCAGATGGAGAGGCACCAGCAGGTTTTGTTGGGGACGTTGCTGTCTTACCTGGTAACTTAGCTGATGCAGGACGACTTGTTTCTGATGGCTTTTTCGGGGTAGGTTTCGTCGTAGTTGTTGTACTGATGGAGTCGGGTTTCTTGGCAGCACTTGTTGGCCTGCCATTTGGTGTTTTTGAATCTTTCGTAAGCTTAGACGAAGGAGTCGAAGTTTTCGACGAAGGAGTCGTAGTTTTCGACGAAGGAGTCGAAGGTTTCGGGGTAGGTTTAGTAGTTGTCTTCTTAGTGTCTTTTGTTTTAGTTGGTGATGCAGCTTTTGGTGCATCCACAGTTGCTGCCGCTGCAGCGGGTACGACAGATGGCACTGCAGGAGCAGCAGCCGTCTCAGAATTCTCTTTGTTCTCGGTGTTATCCTCTACAGAAACGGAAGGCTGCTCTGGCTGAGCTGGAGCTGCTGCTTGTACTTCAGGCTCCTTTTGTTCAATTTCTGACATAAATGAATCCTGTTTCTCGGACAAGTCACTGACTAGAGCTCCGGTGGCGTTTATTTCTGACGAGTCACCAAAATGATCGTCCACTAAAGAAATTGATGGTATAGATCCGGTGTTAGCACTGGGTTCGAATTCATTGGCAAAAGAATTTAATCCAGACTTATCCTCGAATGAATCCACTACTTCCTGGCTTGATTTTATAATAGGCTCATCAAATAAGGAATTATTTACAGTTTGACTCACAGGTGTTGATAATGGATCAAATTCATCCTTATTTACGGTATCGACTAAGTTATCAAAGTCATGTTCTGTGCCAGAAACCACTGAAGGCTCTGATTGCTGAACAACAGCTGGCTTAGCAGAAATTAAATCTGCCTGTTCTTGTTGGATTTCAGAAGATTGATGTTGTATTTCATCATGGAACTCATCTTGAAGCTGGTTGAAGTGGTCCTGGTCAGCCAAAAAGCTATCAGTCTTTGGAGTGAAACCATCGTAACTGCTACTCTCTTCAGTGAGGTCACGGAGGTCTGATCCCTGATATCCAATCTGGCCTTCATGGCCATCTGTACCACCTATGACGTCACCACCATCGTCATAAAAGCTTCCCTCCATCGACATGGACATAAGAATGTTGTCATTAGATTCCTTAGCATCAGATGGCTGTTCATGTACTCCAAACTCATCATCTAATCCACTCTTATCTTCCGCACTTGTCTCTGATGTTTCTGTGGTTCCGGTATGCGTTGTACCATGACCTTGATCCATCGCTTGAGATTCTTCCTCCTCCTCTTCTTCCTCTTCCTCCTCTTCGTAATCCTCTTCGTTAACGAATTTTGAATCAATAGCAGTAGATGTTATTGCTGAGCCATCAACTCCGAATTTCGTCTCGCCTTCGACTTCTCCAGCGGTCAAAAAATCTGTCCCATTCACAACAGGAGCGGCAACGCTTGGACACGTTTCGGTCAGTGTAGATCCAGATTGTGAGAAGAATGGCTCGCCACTGGCCTGACCTAGATTAAGATCTTGACAGGTGGGTGGAGTAGCGGATGTGTACGCATCGTCACCTGGCTCAGAGGCCAATGGGTCAAACGACGACATGTCTGTTTTAGGCTCGGGAGGGGACGGTAGCGGCTGGGGGACAATCGGAGATTCCCGACCGGACAAACTATCAACAAACCCAGAAGGATGTGCCGATACGTTATCGTCAAAGCGATCGTGTGATTGTTGATGAAAATCTTCCGTTTCTTGTGACATATAATCTTCCGTTTCTTGTGGCATAAAATCTTCCGTTTCTTTTTGCATGAACGTCTCCTGTCCCATCATATTGTCATTTCTGTTCTCTTCGTATGCATTATGTATTTCTTTCTCTACTTCTTCTTCACTCTCATACTGTTTTTCGTCATCGCCATACCCTCTTTTATCATCATATGTTTCCTCTACTCTCTCTTCATGGCTATAATCTTCATTGTGTTCATGTCTTTCCTCTACTCTATCATCTACTCTCTCATCTACTCTCTCGTCTACTCTCTCATCTACTCTCTCCTCTACTCTCTCTTCATGACTATAATCTTCATTGTCGTAATATCTTTCTTCTACTCTCTCCTCATCTCTCTCATTGTATTGTTCTTCGGGTCGATTTTCTTTATTCTCATCTCCCATCATATGGTCGCTTTCAGGAGTAAACTCTCTGTGAATATCATCCATATTATCACGTCTTTCATCTACCATCTGTTGACTGTGTTCATCCTCTCTGTGAGCGTAATCATCTACAACAGCTTCGTGTGTGTCATTGACACGTTCATCTCGTTGCGTCATAGATTCGAAATCCGCGATATGTTCACCATGCTTCTCTTGCACTTCTTCATAATCTATTTCTCTTTCTTCATGAAAGCACTTTTCTTGTGCTGGTTGACTTTCTTCCTCAACACGTTCGTCATAGTCATTAGCCTCGCATATATTTTCTGTTCTTTCCCCTCTTACGTCACCACCAAAATCATCAACATGTCTCCCCTCTGCCTGATCACAATACTCCTCTGTAAATCCGACGTGTTTTTCGTCGTATGACTCCTCGACACGTTCATCATCTCGGGTCATAGATTCGAACTCAACGAGATTGCTATTGTGCTTCTCTTCTATTTCTTCACCATGATGTTTGATAGTGTCATCAAACTGTTCGTGAATTGGTGGGGCACCTGGTGCACATGAGAAGTCTTCTACAGGCTGAAGATCTTCGTATTTTAATGGATCATCATGGTGTTGCTCGAATTCAGGCTCTAAGCTGTCTTCACGAATTTCTTTTTCATGTGATTCAACATGGCCTTCCTCGTTCCTCTCCTCCATATCAACTTCATCGTTGAATCCTTGATTGACAAATCCTCCTTCTTTTGTAGCATGTTCTGCTCGATCCATACCAAAATCCTCTGTTTCAGGTTGAGAAGATCCGGACTGTAAACCACCTTGAAAGAGAGGTTCGTTATCAAATTGAGATGCCTCCCTGTTACTTTGAAAGCCTTCGTCTTCCATATTATTTCCCTTAAAGTCACAAACACTCCTTTCATGGACATATGACTCCTCCGTTTTTTGTCCAAATGTTTCTTCCTCGTAAACAGACTGCCTTGATGCCTCTGAGTCTGTTACCATATCCTGTGGAACACGTTGCTCATCTTCCATAATATTGTCTTTAAAGTCACAAGGACTCCTTTCGTGGACATCTGCTTCCGTTCTTTGTACTAATGATTCTTCCTCGTGAACAGATTGTCTAATTGCTTCTGACTCTGTGACCATATCTTGTGGAACATGGGGCTCATCATCATCTGAGTAACAGGGGCCTTGGTCTTCCTCTTCTCCCATTATATTTCCTCGATCATCAAATGGTCTCGAGTCAGATGTGTCGTCCACCAATCTCTTACCCTCATCTTCAATGTGTTGGATGTTTTCAACCGGATCCATCTCCAGATCAGCGGAATCTTCATCTTCTTCAACTCTATCATCACAATCATTATGCAATCTCTCGTACTCCCGAGGCACATCTCTACCTTCTTCAATACTACTTCTTAGACCTGCAACAGGAACCTGTCCAAAGATATCCTGCTGATGTGTCTCTTCGTGTGACCCTGAGTAATCATCCACCATTTGTGAATAACCATCAGGAACTAAAGATCTTTCATGTGCAATTTCACCTTCAGTAGTTTCCTCGTCACTGCTGTCTTGGTACACTCCATGGGCTGCCTCTTCCCTGGCCAACTCTTCTGCGTGCTCCTTATTTTGAAGCTCTTCCAGAAATGGATTGTATCCTACTATTGGTCGATCTTCGTTAATATCTGGCGGACCCGAACCGTGATAATGATGTTGTGTAGGCGGCTCTGGTACAGGCGCTCTGAAATCATCTTCGAGTCGTGAAGAAAACGGATTTGAACTCTCACCATCTGCAACACCTCCTTCATAATAGTCAGCTTCATCATCTCTACCACACTGAAGATGGTCACCTGCAACAGCTTGATTTCTGAGAGCAAAATCCCTGGCAAAGTTTGCCGGTAAATCATTTGCAGAACTGGCGTTTTGTTCATGATCTGGAGATGCGTTCTCATTGACTAGAGGCATGTCAGCCTCGTGTTGATGGAAGTGAGACATGTGATCAGCTTCTTTGTGATCCAAAGATGATGGCTGTGACGAAAAGGGGTCGAAGGAGGGGTCTGATGGTTTCTGGGTTTGTGAGAAGTCCAATGGGTCAAAGGCTGACAGGGCATCTGAGGAATAGAAAAATAGAGAAATTGTAGTATAACCAAATACTTTATAAAATATTAGTCCATAAAAATTGTGCATAGTTGTGTGAAAGTGTCCCCTGTCGCAAATGTTTTAAAAATGTCCTTTTTTATTCTTATTCTCAGATTTTAATTGAATAATAAGTTAAATTGTTTAACGTACATTTTGAGATATTTCAACGTTAGAATACTTTCTATAAAACACAGAGAACTTCTAAAGCAATGTATATAACAACCTGTAACTTACAGCTTGGAGTTAGAAAAGATCAAATAAGTATCTTACCTATGACTGTTCGATTTTTCTATAGATTTTTATGATTGTAAGTGGTAAAAGAATATTCATAAAACCTTATTTAATGTATGTTTATTTCGATTGTTCGAGTATAGCAAGCATACTTCAGTTAGTTTACTGAATGACTTAGTGTTAACGTGTTCTCTTTTTTAAATGTCGGTGCTAACTTCGCAATAACGAAACAAATCTTTTGTGTGTGATCAGGCTTCGTTTGGGAGAAACTCAGTAAATGATTAAAAGACAGTGCAACATTCAAAGTCGCAATGTTGATTTCAATTTCTTTAGAAGGAATACTATATGATTTAGTTCAAAATAAGGGTAAAAAGGGCCCTTAACGCTCGATAAAGGATAACTAAAATCGAAGTCAGTTTTAGATAAAGCGGCTGACATGCAGACAGTGATTATTTACACAAAATGTGGAATGGCATCGGTGATATAATGGTATATTGATATGTCAATAAGAAACATATTACAGAAACATTGAATTAATTAGGTTGAAACACAAATTCATATCTTAAAAATATACGACCCAAACGCCCGAAAGGTGGAATTGAACCACTCCGACGTCAATCGGCTACAGGTTTGAAGCCTGCACCCCAGACCACTGAGGATCATTCGGGCAAACGTAAAGCAATTTTAGTTGTTTATGAACCCAATATTTTGGTTGTTGATTTTAATAATGGCTTATCTCATTTACATATTGATTATTTATATTGCAAAATAAAAACTTGTTTTATTTATTGACTCTAAAAAATCAGCTGATACTTTATTTTATGTGTTACTTTTTTCAAGTTTTATCTTTTACAAATCTTGTTCATTAATAAATGTGTAAAAATTAAACAAAATTGATCAGTCAGTGTTCTTTGTAAAGGGATGTTATATTTGAGGAAATGTTTCATGAGTTATTTCTTTTTATCGTGCTCAAATAAATAATACCTTGATTGGTGTGTAGATAATCATGGACTTGTCAAATGTTCTTTAATGTTAATGAAGCTTTTTCAACAGTTTCAACATTGTTCTTTATCATAACCTGTCGACGTATATTGTGTCCTATATTTAGTTCATACCAAAATATATCAAATCTAGGAATTGTGTCCCACTGTTTCTTTTATGTACAAGAACGGTAGCCGAGTGGTTAAGGTGTTGGACTTGAGATCTACATAATGGAATTACATATTTCCGCGTGGGTTTGAACCCCACACGTGATATCAGTTTTGGTAAAATGGAATTAATTTTAAATAAAACTCAAAACAAGAAAGAAGAAACAATATTGACTTAGCTTTTCAAAGAAATCCAGCAAATAAATTGTTTCTAAGAAAGAGAAGGTGAGTTGTTATGCTATTTTTAAGACTCAAATATATGTGTAGAACACACTCTAAGGAGGCAGACTTGGATCCTCATACTTCTTCGATTACTTCAACCCAGATTTTCTTTGAATCAATGGTCCCTACATCCATAGCCTCTGTGGCCAAGTGGTAAGGCGTCGGTCTCGTAAACCGAAGATCCAGGGTTCAATCCCCTGTGGAGGCATATCACTATGTTGATTTTTAACAGCTTAAGGAGTTTCTCTTGGTCCTAACTCGTGAGTTAAACTGCCTTACCAATGCTACTTAGTTGTATACATATTTGAAAGCATTTGAACAAGATGGAGAAAAATGGAATGTTCGGTAAAATGGCTAACGACAAACATTTCCAATCAATTTAATTTGAAGGGTTTTGACAATGATTAGACACACTTCAGTAATTTATCTATTCTATCAATTATGTTTT
Organism: Clione limacina; assembly: GCA_032362205.1. Lineage (NCBI taxonomy): Eukaryota > Metazoa > Mollusca > Gastropoda > Pteropoda > Clionidae > Clione > Clione limacina. The sequence goes on along the minus strand of JAUUEB010477002.1, from coordinate 4,121 downwards.
TTGAACCACGTCCATGGCTTTTTTTCCATATGCTCGGTGATTGGTTTTGACAATAATATAGGATTATTATATTTAATAATACAAGAAATATTAAGGGGATGTGGCTCAGTGGTAGAGCGTCCGCTTCGCATGTGGAAGGCCCCGGGTTCAATCCCCGGCATCTCCATTCCTTTTGCTTTTAGTAATATGTTTTTATACTGTTATTGAGAAGAATGAATTGCGATTGTTGATTTTTTTTTAGTTGAAAGATAACTTTTGACAACCTGTCTTGTTTGTGAACTTAACGGTATTGTATTTCTAAAGAGTAAAAAACAAACTTTAGGTAGGGCTCTAAATACTAAAAACAAATGCAGGGGGTAGGGGGTAGTCGCCCCCGCTGTTCCCGCGGTTTCTGGCACCCCTGTTGTTCTGTGCGTGTTTTGGCATTTTGCGTGATTCATATATTTTTTTCTTCTTCATCTTTTTGTTCTTCTTCTTCTTCGTCCTCCTTCTTCTTCTCATTTTTTACTTTTTCTTCTTTTTCTTCTTCTTCTTTTTCTTTTTCTTCTTCTTCTTTCTTTTCTTCTTATGTTCCTTTTGAACTTCAATAAAAGCTGATTTCGGATGTGCGCGGAAAAGACCATTGCGGAATTTGATGTCATGAATTTGCAAAAAATGACGCCAACATTAATTCATTTCGTCTATTTGCACTATAAAAGACCCCCCCCCCCTCCCCCCTCCCCCCCTTGGAAACATTGATCATGTAGATATGTGAAAAACACACCGATCTGGTATTCGTCACCCTTACACATTTATAACACATACAAATTCGCAGTAACAAGATACTCACGAATGCAGATAAAGCAATTATATGAATTATATCTCAAACACAATGACTTCCTGCCTCGCCCTGCGGTCTTGAATGTATGGTTACGTTTAATAATTGTTTGTATTTTGCTCGATCCTTTTGTTAACCCAGGCGTTTTCAAGCAGTATCGTATCTACGGATGTTAAAAATGTTCCCTATATTATTTAATCTACAATCTGTCTGAAGACAGTGACTGTTTTAACATGATAGCCCGTGTCAAACTGTGTGATCATACCAACGGCTCATAGGTGTACGGCCTCAAATTCGACTGGTGGTGCTTTTCAGATATTGCGCGAATTTCTTCATTTGTTCGAACAAACTTTCCCGAATTTGCCATAATTTCTCAATTACTTGCCCGAATTTGCCTGAATCTTACCAATTTTATTCATTTTTTGCCTGAATTTGTCCGAATCTGTCCACATTTCTTAACTTTTCGTCCGAATATTCCCGAATTTCTTATTTTTGCCCGAATAAGAACATGGGGGTCTCTCACCTTCACCCCCGCGCTCGGACCTATGGTTACGTTATATGATATTTTGTATCTTGCTCGATCCTTTGTAAACCCCATGCGTTTGCAAGTTTTATCTTCGGATATTTACAAGGTTCCTAACAGTATTTAGTCTTCAATCTGTCTGAAGACAGTGATTGTATAGTATGATAGCCTGTGTGATCAGAACAACGGCTCATAGGCGTATTGGCTCAAATTTTACTGGGAGAGCTTTTCAGAAATTGCCCGAATTTCTTAACTTGTACGCAAAATTCCCCCGAATATGCCCGAATTTCTTCATTTATGTGCCCGAATTTGACTGAATCTGTCAAATTTCCTTAACTTTGTCGCCAGAATTTTCCCAAATATGTCCAAATGTGTTTATTTTTGGCCCGAATTTCTTATTTTTCGTCCACTTGCCCCCGGTCTCGTACATATGGTTACGTTACATCCTTCTTGGTATTTAAATCGATCCTTTTTGTAAACCCTAGGCGTTTTCTATGGATGTTAACAAAGTTCCTAACACTATTTTATCATCAATCAGTCTGAAGACAATGACTATGTAGCACGGTGTGATCACAAAAACGGCTTAGTCGAGGAAAGCCAAATGTTCAAAGGGAACATACTCTTGTAAAACAGATAAGCAATGGGACATAACACAACACACATATTTGCTTCTTACAAATGTATCCACTGCGCCATAAAACAGTTTTCGTTTAACAGCAAACAATACTGTTTTTATAAAACATTATATAAAAAACTTTAAGAGGCAAACGCAATGACTAAACATGTCATGAATTGAATATGTTAGTCCGGACAACCGGGCGACATGGATCTAAGCTGAACACAGGTAAAAATACAACTTGAGAATGTATACACTTAAAATAACTATATATGATTTTAGTTTTGTTCCTATATATACTAAGTAACATTTCGAAACGTCGTGAGCAACAGCTTCCGGCCACAACGGGTTTTACCGATCCCGTGACCAAAACAAACAACTTGCATCTTTAAATAGAATAGCCTTGCAGCTTATCACCGGTGCTAAGCCGGCTATCTATCTCAGTTGGTATACCGTTGACATAACAACACGAAGTATCGCTATATGGATACCAGGTGTGTCACTTTTTGTTGATACTTTTTCAGACTTATTGTAGTTAGCCCAACAAAGTTAAAGATACGTACAAGGGCGTCCGCAGGGCGGGGGAGGGGAAACATTTCCTCTGTTGGATCTTTGAACTCTCGACAGCAACATTTAAGAATGTTTATCATTAAAAATATTGTTTCTAACAAGCGCTTCATGCTAGTCCGAGATTAGTATTTCAGTACCGTAGATATTTTCCAAACTTTATGAATCATCATAATGCAAACTTGTTCAAAAAATGTTCAATATCTTTGAGACATGATAAATGAAAACCTGGTCAAATATAAAATTTTATGAAACATCATACAAGAAAATCTCTTAAATTATTCAAAGTCTATGAAACAGTTTTACCTAAAAAACCTGGTGGGATATTTTGAAATTTATCCAATGAGTTCTTGAAATGAATCTTCGATAAAAACATTCAAATATTTTGCCATCGAGATAACGTCTCCGCTCGTATAAGGTTCTGAACAAGTTAGTATTTTGTGTTTTATGTCTATCTCAACTGGATTGATACTTTGTCAGAATATAAACGTGGGACCACCCTTTCATATAACCGTATTGTGAAGTGATCAGTGATAGAAAGTATTCGATACTAAGTTACGGAAGTAGTAACTCAGACCGATATTCTTATCTTAGATTTGGATTCCCCATACCCAAAATAGGTTGCAACCAAAATCTCATAAAATTGCATAAAAGTGCAGGTAGATTCGAACTATATCCCCTACTATCTCGTTCGCCGCTGGCATTGACACTTGACAGGCAGTGAATACAGTGTTAAGGGGAGATAAAGATATTTCCGGTTGAATTACACATGTGAAATGTTAGACTTGAAAATTAAATAAATTCTCATTTCTTTAAAAAGACTTTAAAATGGTAAACGCGACCGTACATATTAAACTCATATTTAGTAAAATTATTTAGAATATTTGTAAGTCCAGCGACTGAACACTTCAAAGGAATCCGCGCGTACCACGCGCCACCGATATCATGGTTGTTTCAAGCAGTGTCACAGAGAGGAGAGAACTCCCAGTTCATCATTCCGTTGTATGACTACTACTGATATATATAGTACTATAAAACAGTTGTTCGAAAATTGACTCGAGTTTCTTCATAAAATCGAGACCATCGAATGATCATTAAGAGGTGGGCCGACTTCAACACTAGATATTACCACCAAAGTTATTGTTTAGACATTTTCTAAAACTTAATTTTGACAAACTGTTCTCAAAACACTTAGTTAAAAGCGCTGCGTCATTTATTTAAGAATATACCATTGGGACCTCACACTTTTATAAACGCTTGTTAATCTATAACTATAAAATTTATGAACCAATAAGCAAAACCTGTGGTGGTAATGGTGATGGTGATGGTGATGGTGGTGGTGGTGGAAGTCCAACACAAATAAAATAAATTGAAGAAATATAATAAAAAAAAGGAGAATGATAGATGAGGGAAAAAGCTTGATCGATAATAAACTAGTGTGCCTTACTTTGGTATATAGATATTGCTAGAAAGTATACATTATTATATATGATAGCAGTCCAAACAAACTGAGATAACGTAAGCTATCACGTGTTATCAGGCGCGTAGCCAGGATTTCGAAATGGGGGGCGGAGAGGGTGACCTTGGATATTATCAAA
>JAUUEB010476991.1:0-11311 GCA_032362205.1 Clione limacina | reverse complement strand
CACTGTTGAATGGATTTGGAGTAAGAAAACACCTTTTTAATGAAAAATCGAGCCAAATGACCAGACATGATGGGTACATCACAGTTGTTCAACATCGGCCCTTTTCAACATCGGATCTTTTTAACATTGGACCTTTTCACCATCCGACCTTTTCAACATCGCACTATTTCAACATCGGACCTTTTAAATATCGGACCCCTCCAACTTTCGACTTTTTCAACATCGGACCTTCTTAACATCGGCCCTTTTCAACATCGAACCTTTTAAACATCGGACCTTCGTTACATATTACTTTAACGGTTGGTCTTTACAAGACCTCCGTTACATATTACTTTATTTGTTGGTCTTCCCAATACCTACGTTACATATTACTTTATTGGTTGGTCTTCACCAGACTTACGTTACATATTACTTTATTGATTGGTCTTCACCAGACCTACGTTTTATATTACTTTATTGATTGGTCTTCACCAGACTTACGTTACATATTACTTTATTGGTTGGTCTTCACCATACCCAATTATTTTCAATTGTATCAAGGTTTTGACACCTTAAGTCCTTGGAACAAGGTAAACGATTTTGGAACACATTGGATTTGTAAAATGCAGATTCAATGTTAATAATGAAATAAATAACTTGTTTAGAGATGTTGATCATTTGCTTTTAATAAGTAAAGAATAGAAGAAGTTTAAAATGGTACATGGATAAGATCTAGAGATATAAAATAACATATACATCAACTCAATTTCATCATCAATATTGCTGTGGCCCTTTTGAGATAAACTGTTTAATACGCATAAACACATATAACTTAAATCTAATAAAGTTAATATTCAATTTTTACCATACAATTATGATCTATTTTGTTAATTTCATTGCCTCAAATAGCGGAACAAACAAGTCAATATTTTTCTTTCCAAACACCAAAGAGTCGATAGAGCGTTACTCAGCAAACAAAGTTTTTATACTTTTCCTTCCTCCGTGATAGGGAAATCCCAAAATTAATGAGCACTAGTGCGCATCGTCTTTATCTCAACAACAATGTAACAAGATAAACTAGGCTTGGTCACGTTTTTAATATCTTAGCTTTTTGCTTTACTTTGTGTTCATAAGATGTAGTGGACATTAAATTAAACTCAATATGAATTCAAATCAATACGATACTCTTAGAAATTGGTTTAGTATAAACGATATAATGCTGATAATATAAGACATAAAAGAAAGAAAGTCAAAACCTTGCACACGGCCATTTACTCTGCTCACAATGTTCATTTGAAAGGATAAAATATTTTCCAATACATTTCTATACTAAATACCAACTTCAGAAAATAGCATATACCAAATACATAACCGTTCAAGCAGTTTGCAAATTGATGAATTAGAGAATTGAGAATGACGGTCGTGTTTAGTACAAAAAATGTCATCATGGACCAAATGCTAATTTTCCAGATTAAACAACATATAGTTTATAAAGATAAGAGTAAACAAAAATGACAGCCTAGAAGTCTTCAAAATGTTTCTTCCACAATTTGTTGTTCTTCATAACAATTACTGGTCAACATCTGGCCGTGTTGGAGTCTATCTGACGACCGCAATCCTCTCCGGCCTTTTATCATTCTCCATCTTACGGTACAATCTTGTGTGGACTTTTGCCAGAATCATAAGCCTGTGGTCAAAAGAATACATGAAAATATGTGTTTGAAATTCTTTTAATACAAAAATAATACTAAACTTTATGTGTTATTAAACTGCATTGATTTGGTAATTAAAAATACGTTTTTCTGGGTAAAATCTATAAGAACATTGTAAATTTTTAAATACACAGGAGCAGAAGTAAGTGAAAATAATTTTAAAACTATACTGAAAGTGAACATTTGAAGAGCGGCTAAAATACAACATATCTCACCCTTCGTTTATATTTCAATTTAATTCACTCAGTCATACTTGGAAACACAAATTGCTTATATCAAAATGTTCAACAAGAAAATGAGTTGTTTAAAAGACAATAATGGATTTGTCGCAATACATCGAAATTCTATTAATTCATAATGAAAAATTGTTCTTTGGATATAAGTAAAACGTCTATAGCCCAAGGAACTCGTTACCCCAAAGATGCCATAATGAGAATGATGTAAGTGTTAATGATGTTAAATATCAAATGAAATAATAACAATAAAATTATATTACCCGGGCATAATCTTTGTGCGGCCGAATTAAAAAGTATTTATTCAAGGTAAAAGACACATAGTTTTGAGAAGACCAAAAAGTAGACTGAGCCATAAATCAGTAGGACACTGAAAACTATTACAATCGAGGTGGAACGCAAGGTACAGGATAGTGAGGCATATTGGGGTACTCTTAGAGAGGCAGGCAAAGTACAGGATAGAGAGACGTATTGGGGTACTCTTAGAGGGGAACGCAAAGTACAGGATAGAGAGGCGTATTGAGATGCTCTTAGAATAGCACGCAGAGTACCGGATAGAGAAGCGTATTAATGTGTTCGTAGAATGACATGCAAAGTACAGGATAGAGAGGCGTATTGAGGTGTTCTTAGAGGGGCTTCAAAGTACAGGATAGAAAGAAGTATTGCGGTGTTCTTAGACGGGTACGCAAAGTACAGGATAGAGAGGCGTATTGAGGCGCTGTTAGAGGGGCACGTCACATACACGAAAGAGAGGCGTATTGAGGTGCTCTTAGAGGGGCACTCAAAGTACAGGATAGAGAGGCGTATTGAGTTGCTCTTAGAGGAGCACAAAAAGTACAGGATAGAGAGGCTTATTGGGGTGCTCTTAGAGGGTCACGCAAAGTACAAGATAGAGAGGCGTATTGAGATGCTCTTAGAGGGGCACGCAAAATACAGGATAGAGAAGCGTATTGAGGTGCTCTTAGAGGGGCATGCAAAGTACAGGATAGAAAGGCGTATTGAGGTGCTCTTAGAGGGGCACGCAAAGTACAGGATAGAGAGGTGTATTGAGATGCTGTTAGAGGAGCACGCAAAGTACAGGATAGAGAGGCGTATTGAGTCGCTGTTAGAGGGGCACGCCACATACACGATAGAGAGGTGTATTGAGGTGCTGTTAGAGCGGTATTCAAAATACAGGGCAGACAGGCGTATTGAGGTGCTGTTAGAGGGGCATTAAAAGTACAGGATAGAGAGGCGTATTGAGGTGCTCTTAGAGGGGCACGCAAAGTACAGGATAGAGAGGCGTATTGAGGCGCTGTTAAAGGGGCACACCACAAACACGTTAGAGAGGTGTATTGAGATGCTCTTAGAGGGGCACTTAAGGTACAAGATAGGGAGGCGTATTAAGGTGTTCTTAGAGGGGCACGCAAAGTACAGGATAGAGAGGGGTATTGATGCACTGTTAGAGGAGCGCATCACATACACGATAGAGAGGCGTATTGAGGTGCTATTAGAGCGGCATTCAAAGTACAGGACAGAGAGGCGAATTGAGGTGCTGTTAGAGGGGCACGCAAAGTACAGGTTAGAGAGGCGTATTGAGGTGCTCTAAGTTGGGCACGCAAAGTACAGGATAGAGAGGCGTATTGAGGCGCTGTTAGAGGGGCATGCCACAAACACGTTAGAGAGGCGTATTGAGATTCTCTTAGAGTGGCACGCAAGGTACAGGATAGGGAGGCGTATTAAGGTGTTCTTAGAGGGGCACGCAAAGTACAGGATAGAGAGGCGTAGTGAGGTTCTCTTAAAGGGGACACGCAAAGTACAGGATATAGAGGGGTATTGATGCACTGTTAGAGGAGCGCATCACATACACGATAGAGAGGCGTATTGAGGTGCTATTAGAGCGACATTCAAAGTACAGGACAGAGAGGCGTATTGAGGTGCTGTTAGAGGGGCACGCAAGTACAGGATAGAGAGACGTATTGAGGTGCTCTTAGTGGGGCACGCTAAGTACAGGATAGAGAGGTGTATTGGTGTGCTGTTAGAGGGACATGCAAAGTACAGGAAAGAGAGGCGTAGTAAGGTGCTCTTAGAGGGGCACGCAAAGTACAGGCTAGAGAGGCGTATTGAGGTGCTCTTAGAGGGGCACGCAAAGTACAGGATAGAGAGGCGTATTGAGGTGCTCTTAGAGGGGCACACAAAGTACAGGATAGAGAGGCGTATTGAGGTGCTCTTAGAGGGAAAAACCAGAGAAAAAAAGACATGCAAATAAAAATAAAGTTTTTCATGGATGGTTTTAAATCCAGAGCATGAAAGTTTGGAAAGTTTGACATGTAGACAATTTTGAAATAAAACACACATGCACAAATACACATAACTCACCTCTTTTGCAAATGCGTGAATTCCATTTATCACTAATGGCAAATTTTGGCTTTCATATAGATTGACTGTTTGGAAACTATCAATTGGTGCTACCCCAATTTCGGCACTGTAATCCAAAAAATTAATTATATTCTCCCTCATTTTGAAAGGCGTTTTAATTTCGTTGACTTCAATCTTGCCCCCAAGTTTGTTGGCCAATCTGAAATTATAATCAAATATCTAATCACTTAATGAACAATTATCTATACGACACACACGGAACTTCTTGCTTTTTTTCATAATTAAAATGGCAATACTCAACATAAATAGCTTAACACGATCACAATTAATTACTTACCTCTTTAACAATTCAAAGCTGAAACTTAGACAATATTTGGACTGTAGCATATAAACTATATTTACCAATTAATGCCTGTATTCTCAATTGGACTACGTATTCATGCCAGTGCCACATAAAAAGAACCATCTTTATTCTTTGCCTATTCGTAAAATGTATTTACATTTTCTAGGCTTAAATGTTCTATTGATGAAACTACTTTTACGAATGTGTATGTTTTTTCAAACTGTCAAATTGTAGATTCTGTTGACTTAATAAAACAGATAAATGTAATAATGATTTAATCGCATACTTGCACATGTAGACTCCATCATTTAAGGCTTCTTGAAAGGTCCTCACACAATCATCTGCCTTGAATACAAAATATGATAATAAATAAATGACAGAAAATTGTCTTTGAACTATGAGACCATAAATAATTTAGTCCATTGGTTGAATATTCAGAGAATGTATTGTATTTTACTATAACGTTAGGGTGTTGAGATTTCATGACTTTCGCTTGTATACTTTACATTTTTCATTCAAGAGAATGACATTTAGAATACATACTTTAATCATTATTGAAATAAAAAGGCACGCAAAATATTTAAACTCAGAAGCAGTCTTGTTTGTTTGTATATTTTGCCCGCTTTCAACTCAAAGGGAATCAACTTGGCCAAGAGCAAACCAAGAGGACTGATTTTGCGTTATCCAACTGCTTTACACTCTCATTTTCAAACTTTGATTCGTACCAAGAGTGTGGTAGCTATCCAACTTCAGGGGGTACTCTAATATTTATACAGCTAGAGTTGCAGTTGACAACATATGACATAAGACAAGTATAACACAATACAGGCCAAACAAAACCATATCCAACAGTTTACTTTTGCCTGTAGAGAGGACTTCAATGCTTTACTTCAGAAAGAAGCTATATCCTCAGGCTAAACAAGCAGTCTATTCTTGGGACAACATCAATAAATAATTATAGTTTTCACCGAGTTAGTTTGGCCGTCAATGGAAATACCACTATAATAATTGCTTTTAGCATCACTAGGGTGTCTTTTGGTTCCCTGAATAATGCGATATACCACACTTCATCATTGCGGCGACCTTTTATGGTCGCCTTTATGTTTGGGAAATTTACAGTAAACAACAGGTGCGTTTTACAAACAGTAGCCTTAAGCCTAAAATGTCTGGGTTTGCTTTCTTTCCCTTGCTGAGATATATACCACTTTGTAACCTGTTCAATAGAGCATTCGCCATATATTGCACTCCTGACAAATGTGAAAATAAGTCTTGAACATCAAAATATATCTCTTAAAAAATTAACATTAATTCAGTATCTTCATCTTCTTCAAGATCCGCAAGACCAAGTCTTTTCCGGCATTTGATATACAGCGCTAAGTATCAATTAGATTACCACTATCTTTAAAAAGGCATCATCAAGGTGTCATATAGGAAGACCTTATATTTCAAAAGATTTTGTTAAAAAATAATGTGACCGTTTACATTTATATATCTCAGATCAACCTGGTTAAAGCATTACGCTTTGCTAAAGTGCTTAGGGCGTCTGGAAAGTGATGTTGATATGGTTCTAGTCTTAATGTACAATACAATAACCGATATAGATTGGTCACTTTAAAGGAGAATTTTTCAGGTGTAAAAGTTAAGAATCACCTGAGGTATAGTCTCTCCTGACACTTTCTCCATCCACACTCGCGCCTGTTCTTCAAGTTGTTGATCATATTTGCCTTCTTTCTGAAATATCGAACAACAACAACAACATTATGTAGATAATTACGCATTTTTTATATAATCTAAAAACAAGGAAAATACAATAAGTCAATTCCATTGTTGCTTTTTTAACTGGGATGTCTTGCACCTGCGCAGACCACTTTTTGAAGATGAGGAAACTGTCTTCAAGAATAAGGAATAAGCTGAATGTTTGCATGTGTGTTTTATTTGGGTCTGTTGGGGTGAAAATATCATTTAAAGCGCATTGAGCAAGCCTGTCTAAACTAGAAACGAGAATTATATCATATCAACTAGTGGCGCAAAGGAAAAAAACTAGAGTGAAATAAATATCATATTTCCCACGTGTAATACCTATGCAAATTAGCTTGGAAGTAAAGACCTGCACATTGACGCCTTGTGGCGACACGACGCGAAGCAAGGCGACGCAAGCCGTGAGATGTGTGCTCAGATTTTTACCAAGTGGGTATGGGTATCGCAAGGGGGGCAAAGGAGACGCTAGCCCCCCCCCGGAAATTTGAAAAGGTGTTGATTTTTTTCCAGAACCCTTTAAAATGCACCATTTGAAACTTATTTTTCAAGATTTTCGGAGCCAAGTCCCGATTTTAACTTTACTATTTTACCATTATAAATATTATAATTAAGGTATCTGACTACTTAAAATCACTTTTTCATTTGTAATATTTCTAAATTTTCCATAGACATGACCAGTATTATAGATAAACCCTACCTAAAAATGTTTTTCTGTACTGTTACTTTCTTACTCTATATTCCTGGTCACTAAAAATATATATTCAAAGGAACAACATTAAGCATGCTTTTTCCAGTACTAAAGAAAACTATATCAAAATGTGCATATTAACTATTAACTTACATAAATATTCCAAAAATCCCAGAAGGGTTGTATTTGCATAGCCCAGAGAGCCTCGAACGGCGTACCGCGAGTATAGAAACAATTTGTTGTACAAAACTGACCTGAGTGAGAGGTCGACGATCCCTAATAGGGTGAAACAGTGTACCTCTCATTCAGGTCAGTTTTGTACAACAAATTGTATTAACTTACATAATAAAGCATTCGAGAGGGCAATGAATACCGTTATCTTGTCAAAAGATGTAGGAATGTGACAATTTTTTTGGTGAGTTTATTGTTAAAGATCAATATGTTAACAAACAAAGAGAATGTTTCAGTTGATGCCACTCGTGGGTTATAGGGCACGCAAGGTATATTCGCGGTGTTGTTTGGATTTCAAGATGGCGTCGCGAACTCTCGCAACCTCTCGCTAGTAAACAGAGCGAATATGAGGTATTTGAGAAGTCAAACTATTCTACAACTTATTAAAAAAAGTAATTAGGTTTTTGAGGGGTTCGATCCCACGATATTCTGCATGACAGACAAACGCTTTTATCCATTACACCACAGAACCGATGAAAAGTGTCGTCAAAAATAATTATATATTATATACCAGTTTGTTACACACTAATAAGCATATATATGAGCAGTATAAAGTCCAATTCGGCAATAACAATCCTTTTTTCGGTATAACAACACCGCGAATTTCCCTAGCCGGCGTACAACAAGGAAGTTTTATAATGGACTGTGTTACCATAAATAGTGTGGTCTAAACATGTGACAGATGGCACGTGCCGGGAATCAGAACGAGGCTGTGAGTATTTATGGTCCAAGTACGTGCTAGTTGCCAAATTTATATGTCCTCTGCAAGGGGCAAAAATTCCCTCCAGGATAAGCAAAGAAAAGCTACAGATTAGATAAAGAATGACAAAAATAGAAATGGATGGATATTTTTAGTTTGACGAGTGCAGCTAGCAGGTCAATAGAAATGATGTAATAATTGATTGATGACCTCGTCACGTCATGGTTTGTCTTTGTGTCTCCAGGACGGGATGATCTTTTTGTGTCATATTTCTTGCTCCTTTCTTTACATATTTTGTGTGTGTAATCAGTATGAATGGGAAAAAATATTTTTCTTTACACAAAGAAATACCTATCTGTATACAATCATAAAATATACAGGACCAATATTGTGTCTTGCAAATAAACCAACACAAAAAACAAGTTTTCAAAACGAACAAAGATTATTTGTAACATGTGCGAATAATTGATTGACTCTGTAAAGACGCAAATAAACAAAACAACTTTCTTATACTGACAAACAGAAGCATGGTTAAACAGAATAACGTGTTCTTTTTTGTATTACTTCTTAACATCTGTAACGAACAAAGTTAACGGGAAGGTAAATCACAATGTTGTATATCATCAGTCTTGTCATTTAATGTTATCGTATTTTGAAAAACAATAACTGAAATAGTTATTTATATAGAAACTGCCTCTTGTCTTTTGTTTTTAAATTTAATAACAAATCTATTCGAATATTAAATTTTACTGTTTTATGAATTCTAAATAAAAGAAGCCAACAAGACAAGGATTATGGTGTAAAATAATTCCCTTTTTATGAAAAGTCTTTTTTATTCAGTTTAGATATATGGAATATATTATTTGGTGCATCAAATTTCAATTTTAATTTCATATCATGATGTTACTTGATAATTATTATATGTTTATTTGGTATATTAATATTCATATTATTATGAGATATCATCATATACAGATGGTATGACTAGCCATATTTTACACTTGAAAGAGATATCAATGGAGAAAATCAAAACGCGGCATGTAAACTATTTAAAGTGAAACTTATATCTCCCAAAAGCTTATAGACTGCCCGGTTGATCCTCAAGGGTTCTTCATTTCCATTTACACCTAAATGAGATGCGTTGTCCATTCGGATGACAATAGGTGGGCGGCCTATCTCTAGGTTTCATCTCCATCGTATCGTCCAAGATCTCTTCCCTAATGAATGGTCCTCTTCTTCATCATAATCCCATCATGAGATTAGCAAGCAGGCCGTAATAACAGCCAATCATTGTGACCCCGATCTATTGACTGCGGGTCATTCTGAGCCGGAAATAGCTACTAGTGGGAAGCTTCAATTTTCATGCACGCGCCTCATCCGCCAGGATGTCGAAAATGTGTCTCATTCTGTGTCATAAGCGGCTTAGGTGCCGCAATGTTTGGTCTTTATTTAAGAATGCATGCATTAAACGCAAATACTTTATCAAACATAATATAAGGAAAAACAACATATTTCTCTGATATACGATAACATTCTAGAATATCATGTACACAATATCGTTGGAGGGTTTCAAAACGCACTGAATTTAAGCTGCTATATCTCCACAGTTCTGAAACCATATTTGCTTATAACAAAGCACCAACCTTTTAGTGTGCCTGTTAATATGTTTGACTTTTACGAACATGTAAAGTGTTTTTGATATACACAGCATCAAAGAATGAGAACGAAATCAAAGCTGTTGAGTTCAAAAATTCAAAACTTCCGTTCAGTATGAGCTAGAACAACCTCAACTTGCGTGTTCAGACTACACAAGGGTCATACTAGTTTTAAAAGTTATCCCAAGAATCGTAAGGATAGCTTTCCTTCTGCTTACTTGAAGACGCTTTAACCAACAGAGCTATAGAGCCAATTACTTTAGATCTAAAACCTCCTAAGACAACTGTGCGAAATGAACGTTCATTTATAATTTCCAATCGTGTTTGCCATCTTTTTAGACCTCATAGGTGTACCATGATAGCATACAAGCTTTTACAACTATCTTTTTTACTGATATTTGTGAAATTATACTTTACAACTCAAAAGCTTAAACCCGACTGAAGTGTATCTTTATAAATTGAAACAGTTCAATATTTAAATCGTTTTTCGATCATTTGCCTAACATGAAATGTAAGGAAATATACCATTTGATACTCAAATCTTAATATTTTGTCTATGTATATTGTCCTATTTAATCGAATCATCGTGAGTGAAATGGTTGTTATTATTTCAATAATTAGGATACTAAACAATGGATATCATTGAGTCATTTTCAAAGACAAAGGGGTGTATGCATTTAATTTACACCCAAGCTACTAAAATTGTTATAACATAATCTTTACTTCGATACCAAGCTCATAACGTCACCGTCATGCTATAGTCACAAAAGTCGGTTTTGGAGGTTTTGAGATAATCGAGTTTAAGTGCCATATTTTTTAGAAGTACACTCGCCTAACTCTTATATAAATCCAGTGAAAAACATCTTAAAAAGTGACTTGAGCGATTGTGGGATCAAATTTTTGCTGTTTATTTTTTTCAACATGGCGTAGCTACTTGGGTTGCCAGCAGCGTCTGAATAACCTCATCACGCTTGGGCCTATAACCTAAAAAAAAAGTCCAAAATCATCTTAGGCGGTTGTGGAATGACGGTGACGATAAAAATAATAGTTCTCTTACTCTTCTTGTAACATTTTATGTCAAATATCATGAAAATCGGCGATATTTATTTAACGGTGTCCGTTCAACAGAACCAAAAACCAACCAACCAACGAAGCATTAAGAAAGGGAATAAGTGTGAGTTTGAAATTGGGTAAAAGTTTTCTTTTGGATTAATATATCCAATGAATTCTAAATGTCACAAACAGTTCTTTGGAACAAATGAAGAATTATAATATTAACATTTCATAGGGTCGACCAGACATCAATGATAAAGCATGTTTTTACACACATACTAACCGTGTGAGTAAGACTACTTTACCAACTAGTGTTTTATTAAAAATTGTAGTTATCATCCCCTGAGGTCAGCATACCTGGCCACTGAGACTTTGCAATGCCACCTACTTTCATATAAAAAACATGAGCTCATACTTTCCTTAATGCTGGAAGCTAAAGTGTAGTGTATGCTCTAGAGCATTCTTGTATCCCCTATTTTCATGCAACCGACAGAAGTCGTATATGCAATGAGTGAGGACGACGATTAACTGAATAATTCGTCAATTAAATCAACAATAAATTCCTCCCGTTACGACTAAATGCTCTTATTTCAGAATAGAA
>JAUUEB010476980.1:0-11312 GCA_032362205.1 Clione limacina | reverse complement strand
TTAAAAAAGTGACCCTAACATTATGTGTTCACTGCATATGGGAAATAAATACCTTTATGCTTGAATCCTCTGAAGGAAAGAAATTCTATCATGAAAATTTGTTTAAAAAAAGTGACCATTGCGCTATGTGTTCCGAAACAGAATTACCCGCGATCTATTTTTAGTAGAAGGACGGAAGTCATTATCGTCAACTGTAATGTAAACACATAGAATTTAAGGCTTATCAAGTTTGCTGACCTTGATTATTCTTTAGATCAACTTTAATTCATTAATTGAGATATGTGGTGAATGGTTAAGATGTGAAACTTTTTTTTTTTACAGTGACCAGAAGTCATGGTTCAATCCCTGTTTAGGAAAGAAATTCTATCATGAAAATTTGTTTTAAAAAAGTGACCCTAACATTATGTGTTCACTGCATATGGGAAATAAATACCTTTATGCTTGAATCCTCTGAAGGATAGTATTAAAGATATGTTTGTGGTTTGAAGTTAAAAAAAGTCATCACTTAGACTACAAAAAAATTCCCAATAATTTGATAAATAAGTGTGTCAAGCAGTTGCTAAGCAAAATCAATCAACTTACCAAAGTTGACTTCGTCCTATTTATAGCGAACAATTGTTAACAAACAAACATCAATATCACGAATGCAGTATGGTCCAAAGATATACCATTCAGAATTTGTAGGTTTCGGATTCATTTTTGTAATTTGATTGTTTTTCTGTTGAAGTGTTGTCATCCTTAGTAAACCTATACATAGGACCTGTACCTGTACATGTACATAGATATTTGTATCATATTTATCAAATATTGTATTCTTTGAAGAATAAATGTGTAACTGGGTTTAATTTTTGCCAAAATAAAAGCAGGCGCTGATGTAAACAGGGCCACCACCTCCAATGATCATACGGTACTTTCATTAGCCTGTGCGGGAGGTCATATGGCTGTAGTTGACTTGTTGTTGCAGCATAACTCAGATCCAAATCACAAGTTGAAGGTAAAGCACTTTGATTTTACCTCCTAGATTCTATAATAACTTCACTTTCACAGTCTATTTATTCAATTCAAGTAATTTGACTGTTCAGTGAATCAGAAGATTCCTTTGCTATTCTTCTCTTTCTAGAGTTAACTTTGTTATTCTTTCCTTTTGACCTCTATTCAATTGTATTTTAAAAAACAGGTACAGAATTGATGAAACTCCACTTTAAATTTATTGTAATTTACATCTATCAATACATCAATTTACTGCTGACTACTAAGCATCACAATTTAAACAATTTTTCTTTGTATCAAGTAAAGTGCCTTTTGAAATAAGGAGTTAAAATTTGTTCTATGCTAAATTAATTTTTATTATTCAAAAGGATGGTTCCACTATGGTCATAGAAGCAGCAAAAGGAGGCCACACTCAAGTTGTCAAACTCCTGTTGGACTGGCCAAATAGGTTTTTGGTTGGTGGTGCATCAGACCAACTTTCGCAGCTGAATGTGGCCGATGCACCAGCAGAAGAGGTCAGTAATGTAAACTTGATGTCCCCCCAAAAAAAATTTAATATGCCCCCCCCCCCCCCGATCTTTCATCAATTATCCAATGAATTGTTACAGAAATTTGTATTGTTACTAAAAACAACTTCCCTGAAAGATCCCCCCTGTGGCAAAATATGTGAATGCTGGCAGTCACCCGGGATGCTTTTTTGTGGCTACATTTAAAAGTATATTATCACTTCAGTGACTGGGACATTATTTGTTAAGATAACTTTTCATTTTATTGTGAGATTAATATTCAAGGGTAAGGGTACCATTATTTTTTCTCTAAATTTGCTGTGTTTATTTCAATGTTTGGTGCCACTCTCATGTATGAGAATCTGTAAATACGGCAAATGCTTGTGATTATGATGCTTATAGTTCAATAATTTTTCTTCTTATTTTTGTGATCTACTTAATCTCATTTGCTGTCTCTTTCCATTCTTGATTTACAGTCTATTGAGTGTTACCCTGCATTTGTCCTTGAAGTGAAGCTTGGAATATCACCATGATGATATTACTAAAATTGTGTTTAGTTGTAATGAAATCATGAAGTATCTGTAAAGGCATCATTAAATCAGGCTGTTAGTAAACTGTTTTATCGAACTGAGAATAGTTAATCAAACTACTATTATGCTGCCAAATTGTTTTTAAATCAACTCCGAAAACAGGTTAGAGTTTAGATAAGGTTGCCATTCAATTTGTATTTTTCCCTCCTACATTTTACATATTTTGGTATCTATAGATTTCAACTGAATATACATTTGATCTTCTTTCAGCCTCGGGTACCAGTTCAAGGACTTGCAAATATTGTGCCACCAAGTGAGCCAGACTCGCATAACCCTTATGTAGCTGTCACCCCTGCCAATGCTATTCATGGTATGATTTATCTTATATATTTTATGATAATAACTAGCAACAGGTGTTCCTCTCCATAGGCAGAAGTAAACTGTTGGATATGGCTTTACTGGGACTGTATTGTTCTAAGCTTGACTGATGCCAAAGCAATATATAGCGCTTAAAGGAATGATATCTTTGAGTTGATAGCTCTGTAAAACCTCACATAAATAAAATATCATTAGGTGATAGCTGTTTAGTAACTCAAATGTTAACTGTGAATTTTGTCTTGATTTAATATATTCATCTGTGACTTTTAATGAAAGATTATTATAGTATCACACCTATCAAATTCTGTGCCTCAAAGCTTGATGTCTCTTTTTAGTTCTTAATACATTTTATTTTTTTTTTAATGAAATAAAGGATGGGTTACAAATAGTACATCTTTTCTTCTGCCAGGTAAAACCCAAAAGTCTTTAACAAAACGATCTGTGATTGGCCAGCCAGATGGCAAGATTGTCAACAAGCTAAGTAGTACAGCAACTGAAAACTTCCAATTAATTAATGATACAAACTTGATTGATGAGAAATCAATTGATTTAAAGGTAAGTCTGACAGGATAAAACGTTAGAAAATTCATTAGTGGTCAATATTTATTATCTTGTAATAACATAACAGTTCTCAGCAATTAGAGTTGTATCAAACAACTACTGGCAGTGGCAAAGTGGTGTGAATTTAAGAAATGTTGTCTATAAGTGTTTTGCTATCACTGCAAATTCAACGAACCACTTTGCAATATCCATTATTTTAAACAGTCTACTTGTTTTTATTGACTTCTTATCTAAAATAAAAAATGAAGTAAAGCTAAGCATATGCCTGTAGTAGTAAAATGCTTTAAAAAACTCACTACTTTTTTTCTTGATAATTGTCACTTCTGACTTAAGTGTGAACATCTTTCCTTTTTACTAAGAATGTTTTATTTTGCAGGATGAAAAAATGAGTACTAACCAGGCTACAAAGGAAGAGCAGATTTTTAGAAAACAACAAATTTTAGAGGAGTTAAAAAAGGTAGAGCAAGAGTTACAAGAAAAAGCTCAGCAGCAGCTTCATGCTCACACTGACTTAGAGCAGCAGCAGCAGTTGCAAGCAAAGCTCAAGCAACCTTTGATGTCCTCTTCTGTCCCATCTCAAACAAATAATGCCAATTCACTTGCTGGAATAGGAGTTGTCCATAAAACAGAACAGTGGGTAAGAAAATACTGCCATATTTCACATTGTTTTCTTTACTGTTTTTACCAAACATCTTGCAGTGTTACTCAGAAGACATAATACTCAGAAAACACAGACATATCTAGCTTTTCAAAAAGTGTCTATTTTTATTCATGAATAGAGAAATGGGAAACTGAAATTTGGGCCTTGTGTTTGAGTTTCATGAGTTCCACTGTATGCTATATCCTATTTTTAAATTTAACCCTAAGTCTCAATATCATATGGTTTGCTTTGTGCCATATGGATATGATATTGTAAAATATCAATCAAAGTCAGGTCAGTTGGTGTATATTTGTAAAACAGCATAACCCTTGAGGCTTTTTGCACTCTAGTTAACTATCATATAAATCACAGTAGTACATTTTTTGGTCACATTCAGTTGGTGAGGTTATAGCTTACTTATTTTTTGTAAATTTTGGTATTTACAAGACTATTAAAAGCCAACACCAATAAACCAGTAGTCAATAGAGATTGTTCTATTGAAATATCATTTACCATACATTATGCTCTCTATGCTTTCCAGAATGATGAACTGGCAAAATTGTTTGAATTACCTAGTCAAACTGATGCTCTTGATCATATGAATGACTTTGCCAAGCTAGTCTGTGATTTAGGCCCAGCCACCTCACCTTCCACGGAAGCTTATTTTCAACAGGTAATTAACAAACTATTATGACATTATTTACGAAATTAAGACCATTGACGTCCTTTAGAATTAAGCTAATTTAGAATAATTCATAAACCTTCTAAATCTAAGATTATTGTGGATGTAGAATGCATCAATTATATCTTAAAACATGTACCCTACAGTTCCAAGCTAAACTGAAGTATCAAAATGAATAAATGACAATAATTACGTGGATGATTAGATTTTGGGTTGTTATTATTAAGAGGGTTCTGAGTCGTCACATTTTCACAGAGTACTCTTTTTCATGACCTGCAACCTCCCAAAAAGAACATAAAAATGTTGATTTTTCAATAGTTGATGTGTGTGATGATAGTACAGTCAGTAGAGCAGTTGGCTATCGTGTGTGTGACTGGAGTATGATTACCAGTTTCAACAAATTTTGCCCTCCTGTTCACCCAGCAGTCTTTTCAATACCTATGTACTTTTAATAAAAAAAAAAAGAAGATATTCTCACTTTTGAATTAAATTATTTCTTTTCAGCAGACCCAGTTGATATTGCAACAACATACTCAACAGGGGCAGCCTGTGCAATTAGCTGCACCACCCCCTCCACCAACCAATTCTGTGGTGAGCTCTTCTAACAGCAATAATTCATCAGAAGTGCGAAGTGGTGTTGCAAAAGTCCAAAGTAGTAAAAGAAATGGCTCAAATAAGGCTGGGCGAACTGCAAAAAATTTGTCGCAAGCCCTGCAACAACCTCCGCCACCACCCCCTCCCCCTCCTCCACCACAATCCATTGTCCATCCAGCTAAAGGTCAGCGATTACTCCAGCAACAGCTTTTAACCCCAGCTCAACCAATTGTGTTTCAAACAGAACATAATGGAGGTAAGGACATTTTTATAACTGAAGAATTTTGCTATTTCTTGAATGAACGACTGTTAAGAAATGTTAATTGTGTCTTGTATCTTTTTGATGTCTTGCTTTCGCTTAACCTACAGTTTAGAATATGACTTTTAAGACTTTATTGATTGCTAGAACTAAACATGTTTTCTCTTCCATCCCAGCATCTGAACTTTGTTCTGATTGATTTATTAAATGCACTTTTTTCTGTATTTCACAATTGAAAATGACTAAATTTATTTGAGGTAGTAGTTAGAAATATTGTTTCATGAAAAACTTGTTTTTGAAATGATTTAAAAATTGGTACTGTGTTCTTATTTTATTATGAATGAAAAATGACATAAATTAGATGTTTCATGAATAAACTATGATAATCTGATGTGTAGGATATTTTAACATCTTGCACTAGCTCTTTTTACCTTTTCACAAATCCCCTGGATTATCATATCGAATTCATCTGACTATTTCTAAGATATTCTTTGCGTGGAATATGAGATATAAAAATTCAGACAAACCAAAGTAACTTTTTGTTTTTCTTGATTTCAGCACCGCAATCTGTGGAAATAAGCCAAAGTAGTGCATCTACATCACAAGTCATTTTGGATTCTGCACAGCGTCAGCAGCTTCAAGCTCTCACTCAACAACAACAGCTTTTACCCTTGAATTGTTCTCCCATGATAACAGGCCAAGCCCAGCATGAGCAACTCCTTCAGCACATGCTCAACCAACCAAGTCTGCAGCATCAGATTCAAATGCAGCAGGTAAAATCAAAGAATTAAGCAATTGGCCCCTCCAACCAAGAAATAAGAATGAACAAAGTTGTACTATGAATAGTCTACTCTGTAAAATGTATGTTGATCTTAATAATCTCTAAGAACGGTTGCTATAGATTTGATGGGGATAAGTTACTGTGGCTATTCTACAATCAATGAATTATTGTCACATTTTGATGTTGATTTGATTCTTTTTTTCTTCAGCTTATGTGGGATTTTATTATAGTAAGAAATTGAATCTTTTTCTGTCAATAATGTATGTGTATGATTACTTTTTGTACTTCCTATACTGTTACTGTTTGACAATACCCTCCGAGTCCTCATTTTGTGTACTCAAAAACTTGTTTGTGCTGCTATCAAAAAACCATTGCATAACTTATTTCCTTTATCAGCTTCAACAAGGCCAGCATGTTCTTCAAGCAGTTGCTAACACACAAGTCAGCACTGCCCCTCCTGCTCATTTGTCACCACAACAACAGCAACAATATCAGTATCAACAGCAACAAGCTCAATTACTTCAGCAGCATTTGCAACAGTTGGCAGCACCAGCTGCTAGTGGAAACCACACAATTGCTATAAATAAGCCTCAGGTGGTAAGGACACAACTTCTTTTTTTGGAAATTTATTTAATATACTAATATATTTTTTCCCTTCATTCTTTAATTTTTGTTCTAGAGTTAAAAAAATCAAGACTATTGGCTGCTAGGTTTCTTAGGCAGTTCAAGTCCTCCTTGTTTTGTCAAGATATTAATTTTGTAAAGTTTGAAATTATCATTAAGCTGTTTTATTGGCTCAATGTCACATGTTCAAACTCTAGCCAGGTCATAGCTACGATTTTTATTGTCACTAAGCAAGATTTTTTAATGAAAATTATGTTAATAAGCTGTGCTACAAACTGATGCTTGATCCATGAAAATGAAATATGTTTGATATCAGGTTTATCTCATGTTTGTATTGTTTTATTTAATTCAGGTGCGTAAGCAACAACAGCAGCAGCAGCAGCGAATAGTTCAAACAACCACACAGACAACTATCCATCATAACTCTGTTGTCAATGTGGATGAAAACCTGGCAAATACAACTGTGCAACCTCTTGCAGTGCCTGGCTCTACATCTGCTTCTTTGTATAGTAATGTTAATGTGGACTCGCAGACAGAGAGCAACCATGATACAGCCCTCACCCTTGCTTGCACTGGTGGCCATGCTGAGTTAGTCAGTTTGTTACTAGCTAAAGGAGCAGACATAGAACATAGGGATAAAAAGGGTAGGTTGAAATCTTCTTGAAAGCGGACACCTTCCTCAAAATTATGTTTATTATTATTTTGAATATTTTCAGTTTGGTAGTTTGTTGCTATCTATAAAGGCGGTAATCCACACCAATCATAACTGTCACATTGCCTTACTACTGGAGGAAGAATTATCAGTAAGGCTATGACTATATGAAAATACCACCAAGTGCTTTAAAACATATCCAAGCTAAATGTAACCAAAATTTGACAAGTTTAATGTTGAACTATTTTTAACTGTTAACTTACTTCTTTACGGCAGACAAATCCAAATGGGGGAAACCCTTAGCTGTAGACTGCTATTAGGAGCAAAGACAAGAAATATGTGTGTGATGAAGAATAATTATTCCTCTCAAACTGGTCATTCTAATAGCATTATTTTGATACAAACTATAATATATATTATATTATAATAATAACAGAGTCACAACAACATAGGTGAACAGTAAAGCTGTGTTGAACTGCACCAAGATTTTACAATTTCATTCAATAGAATTGAACCCAGAAGTTTTTTTACTGGATCCTGGGAACGCCAATCATAACTGTCACATTGCCTTACTACTGGAGGAATAAAGCAAGGTTTTGTAATAAATCCTCTGTCTTTCCATAGGTTTCACCCCACTTATTTTAGCAGCCACAGGAGGCCATGTAGATGTTGTGGAAATTCTTCTTGATCACAATGCTGACATCGAAGCCCAATCAGAGAGGACTAAGGATACGCCCTTGTCTCTGGCATGTTCTGGTGGGAGATATGAGGTTAGTATCACAGGGCATGACCAAAGTTAAAGAAAGCAAAAGTCGTGTTTGGACTGGGCCTGTCAGAAGTTCATTTAGGATATTAATTGTCAAAACCTAGCAACAAACAAAAGAGACAATTTCAATTGAAATCCAAGGTTTCAACAACCTTCTAACGCAAAATATACTTTTAAGATTAAGATAAACAACAATTTGAACAAATTTGATTGTAGTCCAAAGATACCTCTTATCTTCAGTTCTGTTTGTATATATTACTTCAGATTAGAATATGAGAATCTGTTTCTCAGACAATTCTGCTTTTTGAGAAATCCAGGAAATCTAATGTGCATGATGTCCAAGTGGTTAAGAGGCTGGACTGGAGATCTCGTGGATAAGTTGTCAATTTGATCCCAGCAACAGGAAAACAAATGTCATGCTTGATAATTTTTGGAAACATGGCAAGCATGGTATGTGGTGACAGTGCTTATTGTTCATGCAAAATAGATTTCATTATCAGTGCATCCATGAATCCCTAGATCCTACTTTGTAGACCTGTCAGAGACAAACGATAAAACATAGTCTTATCTTCTTGTAGGGTTTGCTTCCTTGGTTGTTTGAAGGTAAAATGGCTGACAAAGGTGTAATCCACACAAAAAATTGAAACTTCCTACCTTCTTCTTACACAAAAATCAGTTTGCAATACAAATTGTATAAGCAAACAAAAGAAACAAACTTAAAAAAATCTGTCATTGCAGGATGGGTCAAAGAGAAGGTTATGTTTAGTATTGTCATAGTAAATAAAAACTATAATCCTGCTATCTTTAGATTCACTAAGACAGAGTGTGAATTTGATATTAAGAGTCCAATCATGACACCTCTGGTTTTGAAGATTCATTGGCACTTAAATGTCCTCTTTGAGTTGAGTTGGTAGGGCTGTAAAACCTTAAATAAATAAAAAGAAAGTTCACATTTATTATTTTTTGCTTTTAAGGCACTTACCCATAAGTGCTGCCCACAACTATTTTTAGTTTTTATCAATACATTTACAATTTTTTTTAACAATTTTGATTCCCTCTCTTTACTTTTTGAAAAAAGTGGCTGACTATTTTTTCATTTTCTCAATTACAGGTGGTTGAGCTATTGCTCAACAGAGGAGCAAATAAAGAACATCGTAATGTTTCTGATTACACCCCTCTCAGCTTGGCTGCGTCTGGAGGCTATGTGAATATTATAAAGCTGCTTCTGTCGCCCTCCCATAATGCAGAAATAAATTCCAGGTAAGGTCTTTCTTACATAGAAAGTTTCAGGAAATATATTCTAAAAGGATTATTATAATTATGTATCAGATAAGATATTATTGGTGGTAAAGTAAGAGGTTGAGCAGACTATTTAATTTACCCACCCAAAGAGGGCTAAACACATTTTTGTATTTATGCAATGATTTTTTATCCTTCCAAGATAGAAGATAATACTTTAGTCTTAAAAAGGCATAAGAGTGAATTATTGAGTTGTCCTTGTAGATATATCATGTTGGATGAATAATAAGCGTTGCATTAACATTTCCTACTGCCACAATTAAGAATTGTTTTTTTCTGTAGAACTGGAAGCAAGTTGGGCATATCACCCCTCATGCTGGCCGCCATGAACGGGCACACTGCAGCAGTCAAGCTGTTACTCGATATGGGAAGTGATATCAATGCCCAAATAGAAACCAACAGGAACACTGCTTTAACGCTTGCTTGTTTTCAAGGCCGCCATGAAGTTGTTAGCCTTCTAGTTGACCGTAAAGCTAACATAGAGCACAGAGCAAAGGTAAGAAACTACTTAAAATGATTTGATATAAAGAAAATAATTCATCATCATTAGAAATAAAGTGTTTAATTAACTAAAAAAATTGTTTGAAATTGTGTTGGGTCTGGATTATATGGCTAAGATTAATTTCTCATAAGATTATTCTTCATACCTATTTTTGATATTTCAATGTGATTGTTAAATTCATCTCTTAATTTTCAGACGGGTTTGACACCACTCATGGAAGCAGCTTCCGGTGGCTATGTTGAGGTGGGTCGAGTTTTGTTAGACAAGGGTGCAGATGTCAATGCACCGCCAGTTCCTTCATCTCGCGATACTGCCTTGACTATTGCAGCTGACAAAGGACACTATCGATTTGTGGAGTTGCTCCTTCATCGGTAAGTTATAGATTTATTTCAAATAAATTGTGTATTTCAATATCCAAACAAAGAATCTTCAACGAGAATAATGCTTTTTAAACTCGAAGAGCTCTAAATCAACCTAGGAGGATGTCATTGGTGAAACAGTAACCAGGAAGTGTTTCTTTGTAGTATAAATGATAGCATTCAAAGCTGAAGTGCACAATAATTCACCACACTCCCACTTATTATAGCTGATGGCGTATTGACTTGAAAATTATTTTCATTTATATATACTTTTGTTATTTATAACCATGTTTTTGGTCTATGGATGTAAAAAAGGAAATTATTTACTGTTCATTTTGTCTTAACATCTGTGTTTATAAACTTTGCAAGTCACTAGCTCACAAATGCATTGTTGACTATCTAGGTTTAAAAAAACTTGTTTGATTCCAATTAACATTCATTTTGAGAAAAAAGATTGACCTTTTTGAATTATCTTTTGAAACCGGGGGCACCTGGAAGCTTGCTGTAGTATCATTATTACAACTGCTGTTTTTGTGTCAATATTTCATGATAAATGTGGATGGTTGATCAACATACGTGTAAAATATTGTGGTAATATCTTTATTTATAACAACAATATTGTTATTTAATATTTGGGTATGTCTACTGGTACACATTCACAAAAAAGCCAATGGTTCTTATTTCAAAGTAAATTTATAGCTTTTAGATCCTGAAACAATAAGAAAATCAATATTGTGACTCATTTTTTGAAATTCCATGTCAGTTTTATCTTTTTATTTAAGTGATTATTCTCTCATCAGTGGGGCATCTGTTGATGTGAAGAACAAGAAAGGAAATTCTCCATTATGGCTTGCATGCAATGGTAAGACATCATTTTCCCCCTTCTGTTTTTTTTATTTTAATACATAATGTTTCCCATGAAATAATATTCTGTGCTCCCAATATTTTGTTAACAGTGCTGTAAAACTGTGCTATTCAAGTTTAATGTTTTTATCTGAAATATTTTTCATTAACTTAACATGCAAAAGTAAAATGAGCGCTACCACCTCTGATTCCTTTGCTATCTTGTAGTGGGATTTTATTCCTAAATGTATTGCATCATACAGGGTTGCCACATTCTGCAGCCCTCTTGAAGAGGGTCTTCTAAAAACACCAAAACACAGGCATCGTACGCACATCAAAGGTGGCC
>JAUUEB010476969.1:0-11312 GCA_032362205.1 Clione limacina | reverse complement strand
CCGGAATTTAAATTTACCTATTTATATGAGTCATCAAGATTATATTATGTACAAGAGATGACTAGAACAAATAAAAAAGAGTGACGCTGACCGCCATGTATGGTTTCCGCTTACTGCAGGTAAACAGGTATTTGACTAATGTAAGTGGGAAGCAGACAGCGTCCACTCTATGCCTTAACCTGTAAATGTGACAATGTTAAAAGTGATGACTAACCCTAAAGATAGACTTAAATTGGATAATTACGCAATAAGTAATTCATCTTTTAATACTTGTTATTCTTTTCCAACAAAATAATGTTGAAGAAACAACAAGCTTAGTTCCTGCTTCCGGGAGTCAAAGATATTTATCTTTGGGGCTAACAAAGGAAAAGAGATTATTCATGATAGAATAGTAATTATGACTAATTTTACTGTGGAAGTGCTCTCATGTTATTTTACCGTCTCATGGCTTTAATGACGACACTCCTTAATGATTTGTACAGTTTCCAGTTGCCACCACCCTCTTCCTCAGTCAAATGCACTCCATCATCTAAAAACAAGTTTGCAGCATCAAGGTATCTCTTGGCATTCCAGTCTTCCGAGGGGAAACAAAATTTGCAGTGGTGTCTTGATACGTTGGGCCGAATGTGTGATTCATATCCCAGCTGGTCATTTATTTCCTTTGCCTGGATGTTGTACTCGTCTATGTTTCCTCTTGCGCCTGGATAACGAGGGAGAAGTTGGTTAATCACAACACTTTCTACAGATGAGTACCTGGCTTTCAGTGTCCCAACCGTTGAAATTATTAGGTTCAAGACTTCTCCCGGTGTCGTCCCCGACTTGATGTCGTTGTTTCCAATAATGAGGACTACAGTCTGTGGTTCGAATGCAGTCAATTCAGTTTTCACTGTATCATTCTTCAAAAGTTGAAATGTCTTGATACCTCCGATACCGCAGAAGCGAACTGTGACCCGATCGAGACCAAACCGAAAGTTGGTTATGTCCTCGTCCTTACGACCCTTTCTTCCAATCCTTGAAGTTTCGACATAATTGCCAAGACGACGACAGTGTGAGTCCCCTAAAAATAGGATTCTGTGAGGATTCGTAGTTGGATTCATCTTTCACTTGCTATCAGGCGGATAAACTCTTAACAATTGTACAGTAACTAATTTGACTTAAGACTCGAATCACAAAGGCAAAGGAAGTCAACAACTCCTAAATCACTGTGATCCTGTGGTAGGCTAAATTGCTAAATAATATAAAATTCCAACGGGAATGTATTAAGAAAGAAGGAAGTCAACAACTCCTTCTCCTATGTTATTAAATTACAACTGGACCGACGAAAAAATTGTCAGCAATCTTTTTAAATTAATCAATTGGTTGCTAACTCAAACTGGATTGAATAGAATAGACGAAAAATATGTCAACACTCTGTCCTAAATTTTTAAGTTTTAAATCTAAAAAGTAGGGTTTTGTCTTAAATGTATAAGTTCAGTAAAAGCAAGAAAACGATGCTTTCAATTATTTCAAAGCATGGTAAGATAAGTAATAAGAATATTTCAATACGAACCAATGAGTGAGAATATAATAATCCTTAAAACAAGAGTAAACTAAAAAAGATTATGAGCTGTTTGCGCTTCAGATCGACCAACAAGATGGGGTACTGGAATCTGAATAAATTATCGTCAGTCAGCGTAGCGTTACTTGCCAGGATTTTTCTAACTTTAGTTTTCAAGTGTTGTGCAAACCACATTTATGTTTGTGTAATTTAAGGGTGGTTATACAGTAAATCAGTCTGAAATATCCTCCAAGATAGATACAAAGATTGAGAAGAAGATTAACTGAATTTAGATCTGAAAATATTGAGGCAGATAAATCACAGCTAAATGACATGACAAAAAAGGAAATTAGTAAAGCAATATAAACAAAAAATCATCCGGATATGGTTCATGTTAAGTTTGAAATTTAGATTCATGACGATTATTTTATAGAGAAAACATAGTAAAAATCTAAAAAAGCTCATAACATTTCTTACAGTCTACCGAGTTACACCAAGAGCTTAACCGCATATCCTGCACTATCTACCAACACTTTGCTAAAGTTCCATGTCGATTGAGTCAAAGCTGTTCCTGTAATCATATTGCATACACGTATTCCAGAAATAAACAAACATATTGGATTTTATTATAAAGATGAATATGTATGTTATAAAGTGCTTTTCTAGGTCTATTTAACCACCAGGGACTGACATCTTTATGTTTGTATATTTAGGGATTTCAAGGTTGCTTTGCACCCCCCCCCCCCATAAGGATGTTAACGGTTTTTAATTTATAATCCTTAGGGTTTATAGACACGAGGTGTTTGCGGTACCCCCCAACAGATGTCAAATGTTTAATAAATCGAAGTCCATATAAGAAACTAGGATAAGTCGATAATCGGTCTAGCTTGAGCAACGACGTCATCGAACATCACAAAGAATTTGATAACCATATGTAAGTATATTGGTGAATAGTAATTAATTGTCCTTTTGAGTTTCACTCGCAATGGTCGTGCTTAACATTGTAACATGCGTTTGCTCACATGATCGTAATCTTTTGATTGGCTTCATTAAAATTGAGAGAAATAAAAAAAACGAATGGAAATTGTTTCGAGCAAAGAATATGATGCATTCTCAAGATTATAATTTATAATTTGACAGGAGATATAATCTGTCGGTACCGCGTAAGTTACGACAAATAAATTGCTTCTCCAACTTGAGACAAAAGTATGCTTGCATATAAAATTAAAATGTATTATTAAACAGTATTTCTTATAAAGCAGTAGCTTTATACAAAAGTATATTTTACATATAATAATTGTATATAATAGTTTTGCTCTTTGGTATTACATTATAAAATTGCTTCGTCGTGGTTGCGTTTTCCGCCACTGCGGTTTTGTGTTAATTTGTTGATGTAAACAATATCAAGTGTGTTCCTTTTTATTATATTCGTTAACCGTTAGCTATGTTTCGACTACTAATATTAAAAAGTATCAGCTCGCATTATTCGTGATTGAAGAACTCAATCTGACAGTCGCCTACTGAATGTCTCGAAATATCCAAACAATCATTGCAGTACACAAGCTTTGTGAATAATTATTGAGATTTAGCATCTCTTGTTTTTGTCTTTGAATGAATGTTTGTTATTTATAACTGTATGAGGGTGTTGCTTAGCAACTCAAAAATATAAGTTACGACTATTATTGTTACATGATGTTTACTTATTAACCGACACAGTGTTTTTGACACGTGGAGGATTATGTGATCCCAGTGTTGTCTGTTTGTCTGACTGTTTGTGAGCACGATCACTTTAAAAGTGACTGTAAGTAAATACGTAGTAACTGGTTTTAAACATATGAGTTTAAGTTATTTTGGGGTAACTTATACTCGTTAAATGTTAAGCGATGTTGTGAAAAGTCCATAAATATATATATTGGTAATTAACTAAGCAAAGAGTCCACGCACACCTTACATATAAATAGTGTTCACCGTATATGACAAAGTTGGTCGGGACACGTTATCTCGAAAGCTGAAGCTAAGCTTAGAAATACACTGGAAATAAAGAAACAAGAAAGAAAGTACATGATGGTATATACTAGCGGGCAAAAGAAAGTGAACACCCTACATTTTATGTGATATTTTCATTATGTTCAATAGAAATGCAATTGTTTCAATACATGAACAAATAACAACCATTTAACAATGAATAAGAGTGCACGTTGCAGTTCTGGCACTAGTGTTGGTTGTGGTCAAAAGGCACGACATTCCTTATCCATCTTATCCCAGAGGTGCTCGATGACGTTCAGGTATTGCCAGGGTGTCAATACAGCTATGTTGTTCTGATTAAAGCATGCCTGTGTGATAAGGGCACGGTGTGCTGGACGCGAGGTTGTTCCCCTGGTGAGCCAAAAACGGAAGGAAGTGTGGCTGGAGAACCTCGTTTATATACCGTTGGGCAGTGAGATTTCTGTTGATTATCACAAGATCTGTTTTACCAGCACTGGTAATGCCTCCCCATACCCTTACTCCATGTGTGTCATCTCTTACACTGACACAACGAGACAAGTAGCGTTGATGGCGTCTCCGGTAACACATCTGCCTTCCATTATGGCGTATACTGTCCTACTGTTGGTTTGTCCATCGACGGTAAATTTGAGCCCAATTCAGTCTAGCTTGGCAGTGTCTAGGAAGGGGTTGAATGCGTCGAGCAGGGTGTCGAGCAACAATCTCATGGGCCCTCAGGTGCCGACGGTGGTGTAACGGCTAATCCTAATCTGTCCAGGTCACTCTCTGGTAGTCTTAGCTGAAGTCTGGAACCGGTTCCGCAAGTGTGTCACTCTGATTTTAGTGTCCTCACTAGGAGTGGTAACACGAGGATGACTACCCCGTGGGGTATCGTTTATGGAAGCTGTGGCTTAAAACCTTCTCGTTTTTTTCTGGATAGTGTTTCTCTTGACATTAAAAAGTCTGGAAACATTCAAATGGCTTCATACCGCTGCACTGTACTTAATCGAGGGATCGTGTAATAATAATTGACAAGATTAAACTGACATATTTTAACGGTCTTTAATGAATAAAACACTGAAGTGTGTAAGAAAAAAAAGAGTTGGTTGTCAAATACTGAAAATAAACGGGAAAACATATTTGTTTATGAAAGTGTTGTGAACACTTTTAACAACGCTCAAACAATTAAGAATTGATTGCTGACCGAATTTCTATAATTACCCAAATAAAGTCGCTAAACTATCAGGTCATTTCACACGAGACTTTTCACGTTACTGCAATTTCAAAAGTGCCCACTTTCTTTGCCCGTCAGTATAGAGAGAAGGCATGGCGCTTAATTAAAGGCAATAGGAACAACATATAGAATTAAGATACGAGCATGAAATAGGGAAATTAAATATTCTGAACAACAGTGATATAATTCGTTTTTTAATAACATCAAATATATTACCTTTATGACAATACATATTACAATGTTCTCATAATTGCTATTAAGTAACAAGTCAAAGAACTGGTGACCAGGTTGGTAAATCCAAAGTAATTATGTACTTAAGCATCAAGTAATGCTGATGCACTCTCAGTTTTAAGGGATTTCAAACAAAATAAAATATTTATTGTTAAAGGTGAGATCACGGGTT
Source organism: Clione limacina (assembly GCA_032362205.1). Taxonomy (NCBI): domain Eukaryota; kingdom Metazoa; phylum Mollusca; class Gastropoda; order Pteropoda; family Clionidae; genus Clione; species Clione limacina. The sequence continues at coordinate 6,155 of JAUUEB010476969.1, read as the reverse complement.
GGACTCCTTCATGGATCACGTGACTTGCTATCTTATTATAACTTCTTAACAACATGTTACAGTAAGCTTAAGCTGTATACTATTCACGTGACCATTCATGCCTGGTGTCAATATCCTATGATTGTAATGTATACTACGTCATCTAATACGTTAGCAATCCCGGTGGCTGTGGTTATTTATGTCTACTTTGATATTTACACTTTTTCTTGTGTAGAAAACTTATTAGAGAATCATTCTCTAAATAGAAACAACAATTTTCAATTTGTCCAGGGTTTTGTCAACATCATTATTAACAGCAGATATAATGTTCTTCGTGAGAACTAATTTATATAGTTTATGTACCATACACCGACAATCAAACAGCGTTTTTTGTATACAATGTTGCTTGGAATAGAATAAAGGCTCAAACTAGATCGAAGTCTATGGGACTTAAAGCCAACACTATATTTTACGTAAAACAAGTTAACGCCGTGAGAGACGTACTGTTAATTTATAAAAATATCGTTTTGAAGAATTGTCTACGGTTTGTTGTTTAATTTTCGAAGAGTAGAGTAGAAAAAAATAAAACTAATTATAATAAAATAGAATGATAAGAGAGAAAAACGGATGAGCTGAACAATAAATATGATGAGAGAAAACCACGTGATACATGGATGAGGGAGGGAGGAATTTAGAACACATGTCATTATATCAGTAGCCGTCGAGAGCTCTTATTAAGTCAGTTTTTAAATGTCAAATTTATATTTTGAACGGAACACAGAATAGGTAAATGCGTTATTAATGAAAATGATATCGAAATTATCAAACACACCTATTTTTCATCATCATTATACACCCTTGTGGTGGAATAGCAAATTGTCTGGCTTAAAGGGGGGGGGGGGGGCTTAAGATGAAGGGTTGCTCGGCATGGCAATTGCCTTTAGAACTGAAAAGGCTTTTTTTTTTTTTTTTTATAAAAACGATGAAATTGTTACACTATTTGCAACAAAATTAAGACGAAATTAAAACAAATGAATATCTGTAATGCTAAATTCAAGTCGATTTGTTTTTAATGGAGTGTCAATATTATATTATGTAACATAAAATTGTGTGAACCTACTAAGAAATAAGTTAACTTCGTAGAATGTTTTTGTTCAAGTTTATATGTACGTAACTTTGATTCTGACGTTAATACTTTAGAAAAGAGAGACAAGTTTAGTATTGTCTGTCCTTAAATATTGCTATATTTAATACAAAGTTTGCTGTCATGCGTGCTTCTGAAATATCAGGTCGTTGGATATTGTAAAAACACAAGAAATAAAGCACAACTGCTGGTGTTTGTAACGAAATTGCCTTATCAGATTTAATCATACTGACCAGTGACCAGGGACGACCAAGGCATCACGCGAGATAGTTTCTCTAACAAACTTTAATTTTCTAGAAAGAATTGAAGTTATTAATACGTTTGGTGGTTTGCAAGTTAGAGACTTTCGATACATTAAAGCTGGCGTTACTTAGGGATACATATTATATTTTAATCTTGAACATACCGAAATCTATCACATTGGTTAAGTAGTGTTCCTCAATACAAGTCTTTGTGTAGATGGCATGTTGATACATCATGCTATCTGACAGCCTTTTTTTACAAAACAAAGCAGACAGGAGAAAAGCATCTACATTTGTGATTCGTGATCAATTTTACATTTTTGAGTCTTGTAATTGTTTTACTGAAAACAGTTTTGACATATGTTAATAAAATATTATGGCAACAATAAACAAAACACGTACTCTGCTTTGTTGTGAATTACAATAGAAGGTAATATATTTACATCGCCATAAGATTCATAACTAGACAATTGTCTCCTCGTAGAGAGTACAACTACGCACATCAGACAAATGTAACAACGAAAATATAGGCAACAAATCAAGGGCCATAATTATGTGAAAATATTTTCAAAAATGTGCGAAAAATATTATTAGCAGGTCCTTAGATGAGCCTTTGTGCAATATTTTATGTTCTTACTCTCAACGACGCGTCCACTGCGTAAAAAACCGTACCTGGAAAGCATAAAGGGATATAACTCTGTCAAAAATGTTTTTTCCAAATAATTAGATTGCAGCTTTTAGAGAGCTACGAATTAAGCATCCGTGTAAGATTTCAGATTTGCATCTTTGACGATGGGACCAGAACGTGTTAACCAAAAAAAAACTCTATTTTCTAATTGAGTATTCAAAACATTGTGAAATCTGATAATAGGTAGTCACAAGAATAGCCCCTTTGTAAGTTTTCAGATTCTTAACTCTGAAAATGTGACGCCAGCGTGTTTCTGCCACATTAACAACAAACATACGGCAAAAAAAATAATAAGAGCCATAACATTTTTCATAAATATTTCTGAATTTAAATACTATAAATTATATTCCTAGTCTTTATTATCATTCAGAAAATGAAAGATATCCGAGCAAAATTACTCAAGTTATCGCCTAAACAGACAGACACACATGCAGACAAAACGAAAATATATCACTACACAATATAATTGTGCGTGTAAATACGGTTGAATTTCATAGGGGGGGGGGGGGCTATCCTTGACAGGCCATTGCGTTTGTATGTTGATATAAATACTGATGTATCTAAAACAATATTTGTTTTCTTTAGAATCTGCAACAGACGATATAATAACGAGACATTCAAAACATAATATCTTTCATTAATTTCTTTACCTCCCACTCAGCAACATGTTCCACTTCCACTTGCCAAACATTTGTTTAGTTACCCATCGATACAGGACAACTTTAGTTCTGCAACTAGTTATATGCACTTGAGTCAGTCCATCTCCGATTAATTATTTTATATTCATTTAGTTTTAGAGTAAATATGTAAATATGTTAGGTGTTTTTAGTTGTTAATAGACTTTGTTATGAAAGTGTTAAAAACATCACTATAAATCACGTTGTTCAATAATGTTGTCTTGTAGTGCAACATTAATTAGTTTTAAACTTAACGATAAATACTACAATTTGTCAGGTGTTTTTATCAACAAAATAATGACTCATTCATTTATATGAAACTACTAGACCTCATTTACTCATTCCACCCCGATAAATAAGTGTTTTTTTTCTAAAAATATAATATCAGTATCCGTTTGACTCACATCTTAACGTGATATTTAAGTTGATAATTTGCTACGAAAATGAGTGTACTTCACCATAGACATGTTAGAGACATAATCGTTGTTTGGTATGGAATGTAATGTAATAAAAGCTCAGAGGAATTACCGTTTCAGGGCAGTTGACTACCTTTGTCAACAGTAAACAAGTCACCTTGATAGACTACTTCCAACAGTCCCCAAAACAGATTTTGATCAATTTAAATTAAACCCATCTTATTTCCCAAAGTACACATATCTGAGTTTTTGTGTCATTATTTGGCCTGTGGTCTAGTTAAAATCATTCCTAGCTTGTATTTTCAACTAAAGACATTCCTTTGATGCCTCAGAATTCCTGCTCGGGACATCGTCTTCAAACAGATCCGAGCAAAATTACTCAAGTTATCGCGTAAATCGACACTCAGACAAGAAGAAAATATAACACTGCACTATATAATTGTGGAAAAAGTACTTTCTGAGCATCGGAAACGGCCGCTCTCTGCGTGAAAGGAAGCACCACACTGTTTAAAAAAAATATGTTTTGCAAAAAAAGTTTTGATCAAAATCATGAGTGTTTAAAAATAAGTAGACTAACGTAACAACTATGCTTTAATAAGAATTGACTACGTTCGAGCTTCAACGAACGAACAAAACAAATAAACAATACAATAATAAAATTACATTGATATTCCGCTTGTTGATTGTATTATAAGTTCATTTAAGTCGTTGTATCTTTTAGAGATGTTATTAGGTCATGACAGGTTTTATCCGTGTTAGATGATATGATTAACTTGTTACATTTGTGTTTATTGTTATGATATTTTTAGTTTGTTACGGTGTTTTAGTGATAAAAAAATGTCATTACAGTTTGTTGTCTGAATTCTCCTGATTCGTTTGTATGACTTTTGGTCTATAATCATATTATGTTTTAATCATTAGAGTTTGTGTCTCTAATAATATTATTATGAGGTTTAATAAAGTTTTTTCGTTGGTCGATAATATGATTTATTATAACAGTTTTGCTATTGTCATGATAAAATTGATGAATTTACGAAAGAATAAATGACCTGCGGTTGTGTTTTTATAAAAAGAAAATAATGGTTAATTAGATATGAAGCAGTGAATTACTTATGTATAAACAAATGACGAAAATATTTTGAGTGAAGAAAGTTAAAAAAGGAAAGTCGGAGTCCTTAACGTATCAACTTATCAATTTAACATGCTTATACATCGATATTGACATCGAAGACCGAACTGTTTATAAATGTATCGAATCTTGTTATAATGGAGATTGAAAAGTTAAAAAGGAGGGTCTTTTCACGTTTATTCTATGAAGTTTAAGATCAACAAGTGATACTTTTCTTATAGTTTCATGTATTGATCGTGTAGCGATATTTATTATTTGATTTCAAGCCTTATTTTTTCGTTCTTGACGATTAAAAATTGAGCCGTCATTGTTGCAATTTACCGCTCTGCGTTTAGCCGTCGTTGTGGCGTTTTCCCGTCCTGCGTTTAGCCGTCGTTGTGGCGTTTTCCCGTCCTGTGTTCTTGTGCTAACTGGTTTATGTAAAAGAAACATTAAATTCTTCTCTCACCTTCTGTTCTAATTGGAAAATATGTCTTACACGTAACTAGTAGGCATTATTCAGTTATGACCTGTTTTGTTTGTTATCTTTCTCAATGGTTTCTGATTAAAACTTGATACCGATATCAACATCACTTAACCCTCTCTGAATTAAAGCTATAAATCAACGAATAAATCAATATCTACGATTTCTGATGTGAAATACCATCGTCTTACTGATCTATGCATACTCTTACAATGGTAGCATTGGACGTTTTCATTCTTTAAAATGGCAAAATTTAACAAGTGAATAACACGAATACAGAAGTCTGGGAAAAAAATGACTTCATTCAAAGAAAGTAATTAAATTTAAAAAGAAGACCATCATAAACAGACTGCATGGGATTCGAATTGATAACCCAGATCATAACAATTTAGATCAGGAGAACCTCGATTGTTTTTACTCAACATTAATTGCATTGTTTCAACAGCAATCTATTATAGTTTAAATAACGTTTGTTTTTCACAGAAACCCGATATTGGCTTTACGACTTTTGAAACAATGTTTAATCAGAAGAGGGGGCGTAGGTATTTTGACATATCTTTAACTGATATTTGATATCAAGCTGGCTTTAATCGTCTTCTCTAATCACTTATGTTGCCAAATCCCCACCTGCTTTAGCTAAAAGTAAGTTTTCACAGATTAAGCGTTAAATCTTTGAATACCATGGCTTATTTCACGTTATAACGTGACGTTTTCAACGATACCATATTGGATCTGTTACGTTTCGGATCATATTATCTTATCTACGATACTTAGAGAAATACATTTGGTAATACACATAACAATATTAGAAGGTACTTATACTGTTATTTTGTATTTGTTTGAACATCTGATGTGAGATATCTTTGAGTTCTAATGAATAGTGCTGCCGTTCAATTTAGCATCGAATATCAACCAGCATTATCACCCCTCTTAACTGAGCCATCATTAAAAATAATCGAGTCGTCTTGTCAGCTGTGTTTACAAATAGGAGTTTGAACCTCTATTATTGCAGCTCTTACTGGCCATTCTGTCCACTCTCGGCCAAATGTTTCATAACCTGGGTGACCTGTTTACTATTACAGTGTCACGCTCTGGTATGGCCAAACATACTTTACGTGAATTAAGATTGAAAAGATTCATGGATCATTAATTAAGATTGTCGATGTTTATTTAAAGTTTGAAGTACTACTGTTTTTGTTTTTTTAAAGTAAAGCTACCTGAACTAAATTGAGTTTTCAAATGTTCGAGCTCAAACTTGTGTGTTCAAATGTTCGAGATTGACGACCCTGTTAATGTATGACTTGAATTAATACTAGGGGGGAATGAGAGGTTTCTCTTCACCCCCCCCCATGACTCTACCGGACTTGAATTTTATTGATCCTTAGGGTATATAGACACAAAATTTTGTCTTCGCCAA
>JAUUEB010476968.1:0-19598 GCA_032362205.1 Clione limacina | reverse complement strand
TTTCTGGCGGCCATCTTGGACGCCATCTTGAATTTCTCAAATTGCTCAATGATGTCAGAGTGACATCATGCAGATTCAGTTTCTAGGTACATTCCTCTACCAAAATCCGCCTTAACCTGCTTGGGGGTATTTTCGCAAGGTTATCGTAGCGGCTGCTGGACTAAGAGGTCAAATGAGCTTGATATGTACTGGTTCTTGAATAGCTACATCTGACGTCATACAGAGTAGGAAAAGGAAACATGTTGATATTTTTCCCTCGTCTTTCAATCTTTCCTTTTGATACTGTTTTCTTAGAATGTTTATATTTTCTCGATATCTTTATTTTGGGTCCTGTATGTGGTCAAACGATCAGTGGGTCTGAAATCTGAAATAAGTAACATGATAAGTTTTTAAGCATCTCAAGAGCTCTAGTATATTGATAAATTAGAGAACAAGAAAGGAATAGCAAAACCATTACCTCATGCGGACAAAATCAGTTGCTTACTACCTACTTGATCGCAAATAACGATTCAGGCTCAGAACAGACGGCTTTAGGCACCAGCTATTATCTATGTTCAGAATGGGCCACACATAACAACGCAAAGGCAGCAACACGGCTAAGCATTTCCTGCAGAAATCCCAACTGCATGATGACTTAGGAGGATCGTATGGATGACGTAATAGAAGCTGTAACATGATTCAAAACGAAAAAAGTATGCATATTATTTATATCCTTATACAATGGTGGGCATACGTACAGACACAGTTTGTAAAGTCAATATGGATAAACCAACAGAGTTGATTTCAAATGACTTTCATTATCACGCTCCGGAAGATTCACTGTTATCAAACACATACCTATGTAACTGAATATTTGTATCAAATAATCCAATAATTCTTTAATTAATAAAGCTATACTGTATGGTTATGGCTCTGTAAAAATCGAGTTTTTAAAGCAGAACTGTTCTACACCACGATGAAAATGCTTTGGAATACAGTAAAATGTACCAGCTAGCTAGATCTGGAATTGTATCCTTGTTTTTAAAGTTCGTCTAAAACGTCTAACAACCAAAGACTAGCATGTCAATCTGGATATTTTTACCACACTTAGAAAAGTTGTAAAAATGGTTACAAACTCACCTTGTCTTCTATGACAGCTAATTGTTAATAGTAACCGGATCAAAATAACAGCTGGGTAGCTGATGTTTATGAGCAATCAAGTAACATAAATCGCAAACTGTATTTTCTAACGTTTGTATCATAACAATATTGTAATTAAAAAGATTAACTCGTGTTGCTCACAGGACGTAAGGTGTAACAAATCTCACGCATCTAACACATCTAACCGATTCACAGATTATAGGCATATTATTCCGTTAAGTCTGTTACTAGTTTTGCTAGGCAATATTGTTATGGCATCACATCACAATTATTTAAAGTCTTCTTTGTGTGGGTTAGGGACGTCTTTTTGAAATACTTCCCAGGACAAAATCTACTGGAAATAACCTTGTATATATGTATTTAGACACAACGCATGTGATATAAACGCAACACCATTCAAGATGCGTTATACAATAGAAAGCGATAGATATAGGCTTGAGTTCATTAAGACCCTGATATATTATTTAACCGTAAATAGTGAATGTTTGGCGTCTCTGTCAACACATCATTGCAACGGATTTTCTTAACAATCATGAATACACAAATTATAATGTTGTTAATGATTGCTTTGATAATTAATCTTTCTATTATTAACTCCACACAAGATTTTTATATACAGTTTATGTTAAAAAATATCATCAGGTATCACTTCATTATCAGAGGATCACTTCACACTTGTGTGAGGTTTCTGTTTTTCTTTTTCTGATTGATGTGAACTGAGTTTTTTTTATGTTGAAGCTAAAAAGCTAGCTTTAGGGTCAAGTGCAATGTAAATCCCACTGTGCTTATCAATAGATGAACGTGCCGATCTCCTAGGAAGTAAGTAACAAAATTGATATGTCTAGAACAAAAGGAAGCCCCCTGGAATGTGTACGTTACAGCATGTCGTGTGGTATTATGCTATAACTACGTTAGGGGTGTTTTGGTACATTTCACTTTATTATATTTTCTTCCTTCTCATATACATAACAAGACAATTGGAGTAAATAGATGTATATATCTTTCGAAAATATAATTTTTAGCAATACACATCATAAAACATCATAATTCCATACATATGATAATCAGTTTATTTTATCCATACTTTGTTCAAGCGGATCCCGTATACCACTTTTGGGATAAGCTTTTGAAAAGAAACATGTATCTTAAACCATAATTGCTTTAAAAGTCGTATTTTTTGCGTTAGTACAATATAGGATTTGGGAGATCGTTATGTTAAAATCACAGAATGTCATGTACCAAAAATGCACATTTGTATTTTCTGTTAGCTGTGTAGTTTGAGGACGGATAATTAAATTACATTACAAATATTCACTAGCTAAAGAAAAAAAGTATAGATATACAAATATAATAATCTACGTGGCGTTATGTCATGATGATGGGGCCGCGATGGTCTAGACGTGAGAGTACTCGACTAACAACTCAGATGTAGTGGAATCGTGCCCTTGCGTCGTCACTAGTCATTTTTGGTAAAACGTTGGGAAAGTATTGTCACCTTTTTCCCACTTGTCGCTGCACTGCAATGTACTTACATCTTTCGGGGAAATAAAATAATTATTTATTATAATTCATTTCGAAAAAAAGTAAGTTGATTATAATTGTGTCCAAAAGAGTCTGCTATGCATTTGATCAATGCAAATCTTATAATAACCACTCCGTATTACATATGTACCGAACGACATCAATTTTGTTAGCGCAGTATCATTAACAAACTCATGGAACCTATCGACGTCTATGCCTCTCATGAATGGTGTTACGAGTATAGATATACAATGCCGTTTAAAAGGTCAATATACGTGTGTCAACATAATATTGTTTGACACCTCAGGATATTTTTTAACTGCGGTATTATGTTTGTTATTTATTTCTATCAGATAAAAGCGCATAGGTTTAGCGTTGATAAAATAAACAGGTTGTAATGTTTTATACTAGAATCTTTTGATAACGCCACGGAGTAAACTATTGCCAACGAGTTCCACTACACTGGCGGGCAAAAGAAAGTGAGCAGTTTTCAAAATCGTGCTACATAAAGAGTTTCGTGGAAAATGACTTGATAATTTACAGACGTGGTTTTTGTCATATACAAAATTCTGTTAATATTTCATTTTCTAGTTTGAGCGCTGTGATAAGCGTTCACAACAATTTAATTAAAAGCACGTTTTTTCCGTTTCAGTAACTGACAACCGAATTTGTTCTTTCTTTCTTTTCTAACACACTTCAGTGTTTTATTTATAAAAGGCCGTTACAAGTTTTCAGTTTATTATTGTCAACTATTCTTACATGATGCCTCAATTAAGTACCGCGCAGCGTTATGAAGCCATTGACAGGTTGAAGACCAAGGTGACGATTTCTGCTGTTGCCGGGACTTTTAATGTCAAGAGAGGCACCATCTTTAAGCCTAGGATGAGCCAATTCTTTCATAAGTGATACCTCGCGGAGTGGTCTTCCTCGTGTTACGACTCCATGTGAGAACACCGCAATAAGAGTAACACACTTGTGGAACCGCTTCCAAACAGTAGCTTAGACTGCCAGAAAATAGCCAGGACAGAAAGGGATAAGCAGATGCACCGTCCGCTGGCGCCTGAGGGTCCATGGCATCGTTGCTCGAAACCCTGCTTGACGCATCAAACTCCTCCGAAAAAATTGTCAAGCTAGGCTTCAGTGAGGTCAAATTCTTTGTCAATGGACAAACCAACAGTGCGACGGAGCAATTTATTCTGATAAGTCCCGGTTTCCCTTAGAGCGCAACAATGGGAGGCAGATGGTGCAGCTCTGGGCAAGGATATTTGTGCAGTTCGGTCACAGTCTGCACAGTGCCAGAACTGCAGCAAGACCTCTTAGATTCCTTAGATAACATTCAAAAGCAGTATTTTCAACGGATAGTGCGATTGATGAGGCTAAGGTGCACTGCAGTCATCAATGCTGGTGGGAGTTACTCATTTTTCTGAGATTTTTTTTTTAATTGGTGTTTTTTAAAATCTGATTAAATGTACGTTGTAAACATATTCATACATTTTTGAGTTTATATTAATTGTAAAATGGCTGTTCCTTGTTTATGTATCGAAAACAACCATATTTCTATAAAACGGAATGAAAAAAACACATAAAATGTAGGGGGCCTACTTTCTTATGGCCGCTAATATAGAGACGGAGTTTTTCCAAGTGTGCGATGGTTACACTGTGACCTCAAAATGTGTTGTACGTAATAGACATTCATGTTATGCGATGTGCTAAGTAAATGCATCGTGTTTAGTCTAGAAAACGTGTCCCTTGACTCCGTTTATATCAAATACATTCATTGACGTTTCTCATATTTATAATGGAAAGAACCACAAACTTCTCAATACAAAACATTTACATAATTTGTCACTTTGTTTTACAAATACAAATAATTGTTTCGTTGATTCAATTTGAGACTTGAGAATAATGGTAGATTCTTGCTTGGGTTTAGGTCAGTTTTATGACCTAGGAGTCAGGTCATTTTACATTTAGGAAGCCCTTTGGACTCAGCCATTTTGTAAAAACTTAAGGACGTATTTTAAAGTAATCAAATGATGGTTTCAGGGTCCGTGTGATGTAGCAAAATTAACGTTGACCTACTGGAAGTTGAGAAACATTATTACTCTTATTCCGAGCGAACATGGGAATGACGGCAACCATCGAAAATCCTCATACAACTCAATATTATTCGTTTGAAATATTATATTTAAACAAAAGTACTTAACCTTACTGCGTTGGGGAGGGAAATGACGCAATCTTTAGATTATTTCACCATCGAGCTGTAGTTCTAGTCTCGGCATGTTATGAAAGTAAATACTAAATACAAACTTTAAATATCCGAGTATTCTTTCGCAAATTGTCAGAAAAAATCTAGTCTTTATTAATACTAGCGTTTTTAACTTTCGTGTTTTTATCGCAAATCTGCAAACAACGACGGAGACGCTTTGACATTGTTTTGAATACTCTATACAACTTTTAAGTTTAGAAATTAGCTTAAACATAAAACTCTTTCAACATGCACGATATCACTTAGAAGCATGTATACTTTGATCAAGGTTTTGTTTTTTAAATACTCATGTGAGCACCACCATTATACCATTGTATTTGAGATAAAGTTTATTTACGTAACATCAACGCACAGGAAATACAAGTTATACCAATGATACAAACAGAACATCCTCGGGGGCTGATCAAATTCTAAATGATAATGTGAAAAGAAGTGCTGACGTTATCTCACTTCATTTCAATTTGCCGGTCTGACATTTTTTTTATCTGAATGTTAGTTCTTAGGAATTGTAGAAATGTATAACTTTCCCTGTTCACAAAAACTAAAGAAGATGGATGTACGTGATTTTACAATAACCTATGTCCCGGATTCCTTGTTCCCTTTGTAATCGAATCCGTCCTCTATGAATAACTTGAAGAATAGTAAATCTTTGATATTGTAACTTAAGTCACGACAATAACGTGACAAAGTGGCATCTTAAAGTAATAAAAGTAGTTAGAGACGTCCAGCCTGAAGTTTGCCAGTTTTGGGTGATCGTTTCTTTATGGTCGGGTTAATATGATTTGTACTTTAGAACAAACACATACCAGTCATAGGTGAATAGATTTTAATTTAACCTTGTAAATAACCTTTTTGTTGGATTTAAGCTTATATTGGCATATAGAAAAACAGTTGTAAATCCTAGTTAATTGGCTCTGACATTTTAGGCTTACTCCTCCCCATGTCATGTTTGTTTTTTTTAGATTATAATGCAATTCACTTCAGCCTTGTTTATAACGTTTTTACATTAATGAAGGTTCAGGTGAATTATGTTCTAGAAGCTGAATTGTATTGTCATGATGGTTGCAGCCAGGGGAATATCTTAAAGTACAAACGCGCAAGGGAGAATAAGCAAACACAACAACCAGACATTTCAAACATCATGTAAATTCTTGTTATGCGTGCCATTCCACAAATAGACAACCTTTGAGCAAAGTGTGAATTTTGTTCTATAAGTTCCATGGTTGAATACGCGTCAATTTTGCTCAAAGAGGGCGAGTTGCTTACACATGACTTTAGTATTCTGGATATGAAACACCTCATTACATATCATTATGGTGATTCCGTCGTTAAAGCTCCAAACAAAATTCTAAATGAATCGGATATCATATTTTCATCTGAAACCAACGCAGCAGACTTAGTTGTAAAATTGTAAAAAATCAAGACAATGAGAGAAACTGGCACTCAGCTACACAATGCATGATTGGACGTTGACTTGGGTTTGCAAGATAATTTTGTGACTTGAGCGCATCATGGGAAAAACAACAATGCCCATACCTCTTGTTGATTTTCTATCCTCCTTTTTAATATTTCAAAATACAAGATCTTTTGCAGCAATCTGAAAATGAAGATGACATTTCAACAAGTAAATGACTGATGACTTATTTCTAAAGGATTACAAGTGCTAGTGACCAGGCTTTGCTCTGCTCTGGGGATAAAGAGACTCCTTTACTAACTACGTTTACAAGACATGACTATTCAATGGGAGGCATGGACAATTCAGATTATTTCAACAAGTCATCGCTTTTGGTGCCCAAAGCTCACACTATGCAGCCCTGGTATTGATTCAAGATGCTACCATAAGAACTTCGCTTCAAATGAATCCCTAGTTTATTCTACTGGTCTAAAAAAATGATTCCAACATTTCGTGATGAATTACCATGCCGAGAGGTTCCACCTTTCTGGAAGCCATTAACGAGACCATTGTTACCCCAGGATATGCTTTGACATCCAGGACGTAAAGAGGCAACACTACTTGACAGTGACTCAGCCAAGCGGGAAATGGTCGTCAGTCTGATCCGACTGGACAACGACTGGAGAGCCTCTAATTTGGGCTGCTGTTCACACTATTGTGTCATCTTCCGTTGTGCCCTTCATAAGAATTGGCTTTCTCCCTGTTATCCCTTAACCAATCACCGTGCGCGCCACAGTCCGACATTGCCTTACACATTTTCAGAGTGTACGTTGACAGTTGGATCAAAAATCAATTGCAATTTGTTGCCATGAAGAGTTTTTACATTTTGAGAGTGAGAGCGGTTCTGAGTTATTTTTATTTTAATGGGGCCTTTTCATTGGACTCGCGTTTCATTCGATGCAAAGGAAAGCTCCTCCGGCGTTTGGGAATAGATGATGCCTTGGTTGAATCTGAGGTATTTGGGCCCGGGGTAAAATAAACTGTGCTGAATGGATTTCATTATGTTCGCGCTATGACTGCATGCTAATTGTCGACGTTGCCATTCGCTTTCTTTAATGGAAAATGTTTTTGGAAAACAGATAACAGACTGTATACAACCCAATATTGACAAAAGTCGCTGAGTTGCAAATAAAGTAAGCTCAATATAAACGTTGTTCCGAGGAATTTGGTTCCATAGTTGACACAATTGATCCTATTTTAAGAAGACTTTAATCGATGTTTTGAAGAATGTGAAGCAAAGTCTGAACTGTTTTACTTCTTTGGACAGTGGCTGAAACTGGTAGGCATTGTGACAAATGTCATAGCGGCAAACAGAGAGGGCAACTGGGATCTCAATGTGGCTTTAATTCAGGATTCAATGTCCGTTCTTTTCAGAGTTTGTTTGCATAAATTATCTGCGATACGGATCTTTGAGCACACACACTCACCCTGTGTTGTGAGTGGTGATATGAAAGTCGAGCAAACCATTCAACATGTGCGAAAGGCCCCTGTGGGTCATTAGGTGGTAGGAGCTACTAGAAACGCTGCAGCGTTTGAGCTCATTTTCCATGATATTGGAAACATCTGTTAGACCTTTTAACCGCTAACCAATCGACAAATACACCGAGGCTCATCTTCGACATGCTTTAACTTTATCTCGCCTCAGCATTTTTAACAGAAATGTAACAAAGCTCCTTGGCTATGTCAAAGAGCGTCAAAACATGGTGATTTGCTTAAAAAAGTATTAGAAAATTGATAGTAATCGTGCTACTCAAGATGTATTTGTCTAGATAACCCTGTAGCAATTTATACACGATTATGTATAATAAGTTAAAAATTATTAGTGTATCCATTGTTTCAATTTGGTTCTGCTTTGTTTTTCATGTACGAAATTGGACAGATGATGCAATATCAATCCAACCCTTTTGACAATAGATGAAATAGGTTTTGTTAACCAAATGTGATGTAATTAGTAACTTAAATACCTGATACTTAACTGGCCTTCTGAAGAACGCAAAACAATAATATGGTTGCTTTGTCATTACATAATTAAAACGGTTTGTGGATCATCTAGTTAAAGTTGAATTTCAGTAGTTGCTGTCTTGATTACAAAGTATTTAAACAATTGTCTTTTTAAAATTTACGCATTGAGTTTTAAATGTACAGTATCATAGCCTACCCATCTTTTTGCACTTCACCAGATAAGTTAGATTTCGTGGCCAAAGACTGACACCGAACTTGTATGTGTTTATTTACAGAAAATCTGTGACGTTGACCAAGAACCGCAAACAACTTCAAGATGACTTTTACCGAATTTTTTTTCTATCTAATATATTATAATTAATTAAGTTCAAAGGTACACTGATAAACTAACAAACAATCAATGAACGTATGGGAACGATCATAGTAAATAAAGTAAGCTGACATTCCAGCAAGCCAATTATGTACATATGTAGCATACTTTTCTTTACTTTGGAATACGGGTAAAACAACTGTCACATGATGAGAAATGCTATATTTCAAGAAATACGAAATACTTATTTTAAGTTTTTTTCTTTATAATTGAAATCTTGATATACAACACGTGAAATGATATATCGTTAGATTGAAATTTTACTAAAGACCTAAAATAATACCACAACTCTTTATTTATCCATAGATGTGTATGCAAATATAATTTTTTTTATACTGTTTATAATCTAACATAATTTGTGATATTGAAGTTGTTAGATTAATTTAATTGTACAAGTCTTTATTCTCATCTAATTATTTGATGCACCTCTTAAAACTTTTTTCTATGTATTCATATTTTCTAAATTGTGTTTATCCACCCATTTATTTGTTAGTTAATATTTTTAGAAGAATAGAGATAAAATATTGTTTAAATGTCAGCATTAGTCTGTCATCACAGTTATATTTGGCATTTCAGGATACGTTTCTACTGCGGTAATATGCTTGTTATGCTTTTCTATCAGATATCAGCTCATCTATTGATCGTTGAACATATGTTCATCATACAAACGTTGCTATCTGTTATGTTATATTTATTCGTTGGGGTTACAGAGTAAAGTTATTCTGAGTGTGCGATGGTTTGCACTGTGACATAATCAATTTGATCCAGAATCGGAAAATATACAATGTTTAAATTGTTTACACCATAGTATTCACACATATATGTGTTGCAAAACGGTCATTTATATAATGAAATTGAACGCCTGTTTGTTGTGGCTGACTGACTCTGTATACACCTGGATAACAGCAACAGTTTTGATTCAATCGACCTGAAACTGTTGTAATGAGTTTGTACACCATGATGTACAGTAAAGCGTTTGGTGTAAATAGGTAAATAATAAGAAAATTTATTATATTTTGTTTGTGTTCACTGTAAGCGTGCCATGCATCTAAACACTTTAAAAATATTTAGACTGTATTAGTGCACAAAAGCCAGTATGCTCGTCAAGACGCAATTAATACCTGATCTATTACACAATCTTAATGATCTTTGTTTTATAAGTTTGTATAACCAAAGACGACTTATAACTTCATGACTTTCTTCAAGACAGCCGATGCATCATTAAAACCAAATGCAAGCAGACTATTTAAAACATATAGCAGCCTAATGTATATGTAGTGTCATGGTGTTACATAGACAAATAAAGCTCTTTATCTTTGAGAGACTTTACCACCAAGTCAGTTCAAACAATCACTTACCGTCAACGTCATAAGATGTCCGTGCTTACTAGTAAACTATTTCCCATGACTCTCTTAAATTAAACAAATTAATTACATAACATTTCAAACACAAATTCAAGATTTCAGCTAAACTAAATAATTGTAAAATTAACAGAGAAGTCTTTGATCCACCTGTGCTTTCATTCATCTTTTCAGCTGGTACTACCAGCTTGTTTATACTTCATGTCATGTTTTGTATTTTTATGTATTGTTGCAAGAATCTTTTGAATGCACTATTCATATTACCTTTCATCAGAGTTGGCAGACTTCAATCTGTTATAATTAGCAAAAACGGTTTGTACGAGGTCAATGTATGATACTAAGACTTAAATGAGAAAAACATGATTGATGTTCTAAAGAAGTGAAACAAATAGTAAGTAATCATTGACTGTGCGCCAAAGACTATGATGTCATACATATTGATTGATGTTCTGTCATTATCAGGGCGAACCTTTGAGTCTAGTCCGTGAGTACACATTTTTAGTCAATTCTGGGTAATCTTCAAAACGTAAATAAATCGTTTCATTTAGGGATAATATAAAAGCTTCAGGAACTCAAATATTTATTTTGAATAATTTTGGCAGAGTTATGTGAGAAACTGACATTGATGCCATGACAAGTTACAATGAAATACTGATAACTGTATCTTCGTATTTATTAAAAGACGAATTGATTTAGCCCCTTTTCCATTTTCTAGCTCTAGGCAAACTCTTTATCTGAATGAGTTTATCTGCTAAACAAAACAAAGTGTGTATGTTCACTTAAAAACATGTTGAGCGTCAATAGTTAAATAATCTCAATACTTCAAAAAAAAAGAAATAATGTAAATATATTTGTATTAATCTGTGCTTAAACAACTAATTGTCCGGAAAATACAGGTACATTTGAGCGTGATAAAGTACATCAATAGATGAAAGGTTATACAACAGTGCTAATCAGAAAACTGTTTTTGCTTATTTGCTTATATGCGTTGAATGTCTTTTATTGATTTACACTTACTTAGTCAAACCTTTAAAGCACTAGAATACACACTCACATCCCATTTAATCGGATTAAAAAAATATGTGATGAATCTTTAAAATGCATATAGTGCCAATATATAATATATTTGAACATGAAACAACTTTATCACTTTGTGTGTTTACAGTGTGACATTATACAATGTGTCAATACACGCATTTTGACAGCACGAACACGATTATATTGTACAGTGGTAAATTGTGTATCTGACTATACTGTGAATGTGTGCCTGTCTGTTTACGCGATAACTTGAATAATTTTGTTTGAATCTCTTTCATTTTTGGAAGGATGGTATATATCCGGAATAGAAGTTTTGCTATGTAAATCCACAAATATTTGTAAAGAATTGACGGAGCTATGACCTTTATTGAGTTATTTTGCTATATGTTCTTTGTTAATTTGGCAAAAATGCACTGTGGTCAGATCTTCAGAGTTAAGACTCTGAAATCTTGGCCCTTGAGTTGTTTGCTATATTCGAGTGCTCATTTTTTCTAGTTTGTTCAAGCGGTGTAACCAAGAACAAAAAAATGTGATTTCCACTTTTAATGTCCATTTATATATTCTTATTGAAGTGGATAATAACAATGAAATACCGCAATCCATTTAGGGGAAATCACACAAATCATGTTTTCGCATATGCACATGCAGAAGGTGGTCTCTGCTGTTCAAATAACATGTGTTTTCAATGATTGATTTTGAAACTATTCGTTATACACTTTATTTAATATAAAAAATAAGTCAAAAAATGCATTCTTGTCTGTTCTATCACGTTCCTGTCTGTCTCATTAAAAATAATGAGATTGTTTTCAATTGTTTTTGCTGTTTATATTCTAAAAGATAAAAACACCTATTTTAAAATAGTATTTGTCTTTACAGGTGATGTTGAGTTTGTCAGCGCAATCGTGTAAATAATGCTTGCATAAGAAATATAAACATATAAACTTTCTAAAGAAACTGTGAATGTCTTAAACATATAAAATAAGCTACATCTTGGTTGCTCAATATACTAGTTCTATTTATAAAGAATCAAAATAGTTTTCTTTTATATGACTCTGTATTTGTAGACATATTGTTAAGACAATTGTTTCTGAACCATAGCATGTCAAGAAAATCTCAGTGTCATGCTTCTGCAACATAAAGTGTTAGTGGCATGATTGTTCTTTAATTAGCACAGAATTGAATGCCATATCAGAGACAGATGCAGGTGTAAATAGCAGCTGCAGATAAAAATGGAAAACAGACAAAGCAGACTTGTGAGACAGATAGTAAATCAACAATTATCTACACACATTACAAATGCTCGTGCTTAGCAGTGAGTTGTTTTTGTCTGCATGGACTTTGAGATTTTACAGGGTGCTGTCGCATGGAAGTTACTTGCGTGTTTGATATTAACCATGTTAACAGGCTCTTGAGGCTCTTGAATATCTGTATTTTATTTAGCTCGTATAAAGTTTGCTTGGTCTCTTCAACAAATATCCAACGACTTTATCTTAGCTCACCGAAAGAATCAATGGTTATCAATGTAGTTGGACAGTGGAAGAGCACAACATTTTGTCAGTGCAAACTTGATAATTGAATAGATAATGGAGCATTCAAATATCATCTTACACCTTCTTTTTTTTGGACCTATCCCCCCATGTTCAATTTTCTCATTTGAGCGTGATAAAGTACATCAACAAATGAAAGGTTATACAACAGTGCTACTCAGAAAACTGTTTTTGCTTATTTGCTTATATGCGTTGAATGTCTTTTATTGATTTACACTTACTTAGTCAAACCTTTAAAGCACTAGAATACACACTCACATCCCATTTAATCGGATTAAAAAAATATGTGATGAATCTTTAAAATGCATATAGTGCCAATATATAATATATTTGAACATGAAACAACTTTATCACTTTGTGTGTTTACAGTGTGACATTATACAATGTGTCAATACACGCATTTTGACAGCATGAACACGATTATATTGTACAGAGGTAAATTGTCTATCTGACTATACTGTGTATATGTGTATGTCTGTTTACGCGATAACTTGAATAATTTTGTTTGAATCTCTTTCATTTTTGGAAGGATGGTATATAACCGGAAAAGAAGTTTTGCTATCTAAATCCACAAATATTTGTAAAGAATTGACGGAGCTATGACCTTTATTGAATTATTTTGCTATATGTTCTTTGTTAATTTGGCGAAAATGCGTTTTGGTCAGATCTTCAGAGTTAAGAATCTGAAATCTTGCAAAGAGGGTCTTCTGATGACTATCCAAAACCAGCTTTCACATTTTTTTAAATAATCAATTTAAAAACAGATTTATGGCCCCTTTGAGTATTTTGTCAAATGTCTTTTTTGCGAACACTCTGTGGTCCCATTGTTAAAGATATGAATCTAAATTGTGCACATAGGTTTAGTTCGCGGGTCCCTACATCCTGGGGTCTAATGTTTTAAAAACAAAACAGTTTTGACAGAGTTATGACCCTTTTATATATATTTGTATTAATCTTTTCTGTTTTAAATATATTTGATGAAACTGGTTTAATTTTTGTCTTCATAAAGAGTCTCTATTGCATCCTACTTGTTATTAAAACAATACTTTTTTAGCTCTGAAGAAATGAATAAATAATTCCAACAGATATTCTTGATTAGTCTATGTTTTCTTTAAACGGGACAATACGGTGGTTACTTCATACAACTTAATTTCTGAAAAAAAATGTGTTCCAGCACCTCTTCTTCCTAGATAATATTGCACAAGATAAATATATTCTTGTGCCTTATATGTAAAGCTACTTTTGTAATAACTAGTGTTCCTGAACATCTATTAGTATAAAAATATTTATTATTTGTTATTATAGCGAGTTAAAAACCTCGTGTAATGAGTTCAGTCGGTAGATGAGATTACGAACAGAGTTTAAAATCAAAAGAGAAATACTCCGCGTTGTCACAAAATCAGTAGAGAAATATATACAAGTCGATACACTAAAGGTGGTCGTTTAGCTTTAAAGAGTTTAATACGTTAACATATAGCAGGTGTCTAATGTTGTACAGGCGTTCATGAGCGTTAAATCACCTGTCAACATTGGTGAAGAGTTGTTGAAAAATGTGCCTTGGTTCATTTACGTGTATATCTCTCGGTGTAATGAACAGAATAAAGGTGGTTTATGTTGGATTTTTGTTTGACTCTAATGGGATCACCCCACTAGTTATAAGGCACAGGTAAAATAAGCCATATATTTACTGCTTTGTCTGTTCTTTGATAGTTTCAGCTGACGACATACATAGTACGGAAAGAAAACGTTTATTTCTTTTTTCCCTTGACTTGAAATATTTTCTTGTAATACTTTATACTAAGATGTTCATATTTTCTCTCGTTATGATATCCGTAAGGTATATAATTAAATGGTGTCCCTCAGGTGTGTGTATACATTCGATTGGTTGGGGGGGGGGGCCTGTGGTCAAACAATCAGGCGGTCAGAACTATGACGAAATTAAAAAATCTGCAATGAGTTACATGCTAAGGGGTAAGTATATTGTAAAGATCTTTAGTATATTTATACCTTTGAAAAAAGAAAGGAACAAACAACACGCTTGCCACACATGGACATTATCAGATGCCTACTACCTACTTAATCGCAAAGAACAAGTAACACTTTTAATGCTCAGAAACATAATGCTTTAGGCAACACCTTTTATCTATGTGAGAATTGGTCAGACATAACAACGCCTAGGTGAAACAGGCAATTAGAAGACTAAGCATATCTTGCAAACCTGCCGACTACATGGGGACTAAAGAAGGAGGATATGGCCGTAGAAAGATATTGCCTATTCCAACATTGGAAGCCCAGTAGTCTATATGACAGGAGACCTTCAGAATCAAGCAGCAATCGGGCATGAGGCTGGACCTGTACATATGACCTTCGAACTAAGAAGTATAGTATCTCTACATGAGAACGCATCTATTTATCAATATAGTTACTTTTCTTGGAAAACACATACACTTCGTTACCAAAGGTTTAAAGCATCTGAAAAAGATTCGAGCATGAATAGCAAGAACGTGAGAAATACAATTACAAATTTAAACTAATATTCTCTTTTGGAGATATTTTTCAATTAGTAAAAAAGCAGCTTATAAATACAAAGAACAGCGTAAATCAGCTACTGTGTTATTATCGATCCGTCCAGCGTGGAATACTGTTTAAATGTCAAACACAGAGAGACATAGGGGCAACTTCATTTTTCTTCAGTGACCTTCTTAAACCTCTGACCAAAAAGCTGCCAAACCGCGAAATGTACTCTCCACAAACTCCAAAAAGGTTTTCGCAAACACATTCTTAACGCAAAAAAGTACTCGATGAATATATTTGTATTTGTGCATGGAACCAATCTACTCCAGCTGGTGTTGGTCATGTTTGTTTCGATGTTAAAGCTATTTGATATAACTGATTTGACTTTCCCTTTTCATCTATGATTTTCCACTGGAAGTAAATTAAAACTCATCGTTATAAGAACAACACTTTGTTGCTCTGAAAGAACGAAGAATGAATTCAAACTGATTGTTTGTTTTTATTAGTTGTGTGTGATTTCTTTAAAATGGAAAGCACGTGATGTGTTCATTCTTCTTACTGTTTTAAAACTGTTTTTTGTTTGTCTTCGAAATTCGAGCACCCTCTCATCCTAGATACTATCTTAATCTACGTCTGCAATAACGTAACGAGTGCACCTGAACAATTATAAATATAAGCAAACATCAATAGTGATTTGTTATAATAACGAGTGGGGAATCCCTTGCGATGGTTTCCGTCAGCCGATGTGATTCCAAACATAGTTGTAAAGAGCAATTAACCGCGTTACAACACGTTCGTTGCAGGAACTCTATAAGACTGTTAAAGAGTTTAAACTAGTGTGACCTATAGCAGTTGTTTAATATAGTGCAGGCGTTAGTGACAATGAATTAAATATTGAATTGTATACATATTTTACTATATCGAGAAATATATCTCAGGTGCAAGGTGCAAGGTGCTCTCATAAGAAATAAGCTTGCCTCATAACAACAAGAAGATGGCGTCCTTGTTGATGTTGGAGTTTGATCTATAGACTAACTTCGTAAATGGGAGCAAGATTAATTAATTTTGGGAGGGTCTTTTTCATATTCTGTACAAAGGGAAAAAATTGAAAAAAATTAGTTTTTTTTTCAAACTTCAATTTATTTTCCAGCTAGTGCAGGCTAGTGTATCTATGCAATTTGAAACCAAAATGAGTAGCAGATTAAGGTAGCTTTTGCAGGGTTCTATGTTTTCAATTTATAGATTGTAGATTTTGATTCCTCAAAATATTAGAATGTTTTCAAATCATAAGTACCGGAGGTATGCCTTATTACAAAAATATTTTTTGAAAATCACATGTGTGCAACTCAATTCATAACATAACATAGTATTTAGTCCATTATCTTGTATCGGAAGACTGTTGTGGATCAGAAGACTCGGAAGCCTGTTGTAGTGGATCTGATGATTTAGAACCCTCTGCTAGGGGAATAATTGATGGAGATCCTGAGGAAAAAGGTGAAAGTCAATATATAGAGATATGCGAGGTTGATAAACTGTTGTGTGTGAGACCAGTTCAATGGCAAATTCGTGAAAGTACAGCTACATAATCTACATCCATACTTTTTTCTAAAATGGGGTTTAAAGCTTTGAAGTTGATGCAGCTGTGCCGTCTTTTGATGCAGTTAAAAGTGTTATTATATTCATACGCGCTGTTTACATCCAATCACGTGAGCCTCGAACTCGACAGCCGAGTAAACTTCAATTGTTGTCAATAACATTCGACTAACCTGTAAGTTGACAAAGTTCAGTAGGCAAGCTGGATTCTTAAAAAGTTCATAGAAAAGGATCCCTAACCCCTTACCCCACATCGTATATAAACAGAAAGAAGGTAAAAGCAAAACTTACATTATTTATATGTTGCCAGGAGGGCAGAGATCGAACAAATTGAACTCATCAGGCAGAGTAGATTTTAGATGTACTGCATTTATTTAAACCATGATAAAAAACCCAGCCAGTCAAACGTAACAATAGATTGACCGACCAATCATCCTATGAAATATAACAATCCAGGAATCTTCTTACACTTGTTCTACATGAACATCAGTTGCTTTAAAATCTCTTCACGAACAGTTCCTATTCACTTAGGTCACCACTAAACATATCTACACAGGTTTTAACAAAGAAAAAGACATCTACTCCATTCAAATGAATTGGAAATAAGGGACGCTAAGAACGCTTACTCTGGCGGAAGAACCAAAACGAGACAAGTCCGCGCAAAATATACCGCACAATTCTTATATGGTACACTTTAATAAAGGAAATCAATTTATAAAATAAGTAATTAATGAAATAAGTAATTGATGAATTAATTACAAGTAAGAGAGGTGTGTTAAACAAAAAAAGTAATTACTAGAAAGGCAGTTACTGTTTACATTTTAGCAAAGACACTTCTAGCAAGAGACTGCGAGTTGAAACTTCCATAGTGCCTACAGGGTAGTTAAACTTGGCTTGCCAACCGGCTACACAAGTATGTCCAAATTTAACAAAAAGAGACGCCACGATTTGATATGAGAAGTCTATTGAACTTCATATTGTACACATGAAAATATCGTTTTTTATCCTACATACCGAGGTCATGATTTTAATTTGATGTACGTTATTATTTCCTAATACTTTGGAATATTGTTGATAGACGAAGATAAGCATTATATTAATCTTAAACGCTTTGGTGGTGGACATCTTTTAATGCACTGTAAGTTTTAGACATTTTGATGGAGATAATCATTTTTTAATAAGAAAAAAAAATGCTGTTCATTTTTCTTGGTTTGACTAAGTATAAAGTCCATGCTAATTTATATAAACATCTATAGTCGGATAAATATTGGTGACATTGGGTATGATTCTAGCAGTCATACTCAAGAGTGTTACCTGGTAACGGCCCATTGCCTTATACTAAAATCTCAAATGTTCATTAACTGATGGTTGGATGCGTAATTATTCTGAATTTTTGAGATATCAAAGATGAAATGTTGATTACGGATTTTTTTTTAATTATCATGTTATAAAATATTGTTTATGACTATAAAAACAAACAATAGGTCAGAAATGGTAATCAATATAGCATATGTTAGTGTGTGAAAGGATATAACAGTATCTTAATTTGCCGAATAAAAATCATTAATTATCACCAGTAGTTTGTTTGAACGTGAAATGCCAAAAATTATAATACAGTATCCTTTGTTTTGTTAGGGTGTGTTGGGGTATATGAATATGTTGATGTATCAAACAACAAAATCATAATTTATTTATTTTCTTCAGATGTGTTAGAATGTCCAGTTGGATGGACAAAAAAGCGTAATGTGTGCTATAAATTATTTCCGATACCGGCCGAATATGTTGCAGCGAAGGAAATATGCAGAGCTGTGAGTGGAACTTTGGCCATGCCAAAGACTAGAGACGCATTGAGTGATGTGGATTCTATGTTAGGAATTGCTGTTAGGTGAGTTTGATGACATCATTAAACATTGGCCATGCCAAATACTAGAGAAGCATTGAGTGATGTGAATTCTATGTTAGGACTTGCTGCTCGTAGGTAAGTTTAATGACATAAGTAAACATTGGCCATGTCAAAGACCAGAGAAGCGTTGAGTGATGTGGATTCTATGTTAGGACTTGCTGCTAAGTGAGTTTAATGACATAATTAAACATGGCCATGCCAAAGAATAGAGAAGCATTGCGTGATTTGGATTCTATGTTAGGACTTGCTGCACGTAGGTGAGTTTAATGACATAATTAAACATTGGTCATGCCAAAGACTAGAGAAGCATTGAGTGATGTGGATTATATGTTGGGACTTGCTGCTAGTGGATGAGTGTAATGACATAATTAAACATCGGCCATGCCATAGACTAGAGAAGCATCGATTGATGTGAATTCTATATTAGGACTTGCTGCTCGTGGGTGAGTTTAATGTCATAATTCAATTCCATTATAGTTTTTATGTAGTTTGAACAATGTTTCGTCAGTGTATATGAATATTAACAAGAAGACAGACATGATAAGAACAGTACATCGAGGCGCTAATGACCACAGAATAGTTTCTTTTTAGCGTAAATTGGTTAATACTCATAACCAACCAAACTCGTACAATAAAACATAATAAACCGCTTCAAATAAACGCACATAAAAAACAGAGAAAGAAACGGAATAAAATAGAAATAACACAGCATCCAAATAAAACAAAAGGTATGGTTCTTTATAATATGACTAAAAAGTGTCGAATAAATTGACAGAAGTCCAGATGAAACATAAAGAATGTATTTACTTTACAAAAACAATAGAATGAGACTTGATTTGTTAGGGAAATATTTTCAGTTGTTGGCAAAGCGCTACAGCTATATATAAACACAACCTCAAACACATTCATACACATTTGTATAAAATCTCT
>JAUUEB010476957.1:0-11313 GCA_032362205.1 Clione limacina | reverse complement strand
AAAAACAAGCTTTTAGAATAAATAAACCTCCTCAGAATCCATAAATATTTCTTATCAACACAATCATGGTAAAAGAAATATACTACTAGTAGTAGTTCGATAAGGTAAAACAAGTTCACAAATTAGTGTCGCCCACCACCATGCAACTAGTCACTATTATTAGGAAGTAGGAAGGCACTTTAGTGCCTAGTGCACAAAGCTGTCATCTAGGCATTATTATAAGGCATGGAAATGAGTGCCAAGGTGCAAAATTGTGCACTAGGCACTATTATTAGGAAGGTGAGAGTACCAGTTTCCTCCATACAAGAAAATAATTTTAACTCTTGAAAAGAATGCTGTTCCGTCCCTTAGCACCTCCCCCCTTTTACCTTTTTGTCATGAACCTTATGACAATAGAAGACTTCTGATGATGTAAGGTGGCCACACCACTGCTTATTTATTGAATACATTTATACATTTATTCCTCCGAAGGATTTTTTATGTCCTGTGAGGGCCAATTTTTGTACAATGATTTTTAAGTCTCTGCTAGGCAGCGCCAAGTGTGAAATAGAGTGAAAATATTTTCCCACTGAAAATGACTTGTGGCAATGCAAGGGCTCAAATCCATCACCTCTAAAACCATCATGGCTCCTGTAAGCTGAGGGGTAACATCATCAGGGGATCTTCTACCATCATCAGGTTTATGAAAAAGTTTACTAATAGCATATATAGTGATTTATACATAGACAATTCATGCTCTGCTGCCAATGTCACTCTTAACCCTAGTCTTGTTGTGATAACAGTCGCTCCTTTCCCCCCTCATCAATTTTGACCTAATTTTTGTCTATCAATATTAATCTACAGAATAAAAGAGATGTATTTTGACAGCAATCAAGCAAGCTCTTCAGACATGAAGTACTTCAATTGGCTGGTGCTGATAGTGCAGGTGTTTGGTGTGGTGTCTGTGGTCATCACAGCCGTCTGGATGGGTCACTACCGTGGTGGCTTTGCCTGGCAAGAAGATGTAGCACATGAGTTCAACTACCACCCACTGTTCATGGTCATTGGCATGATCTTCTTGTATGGTGATGGTGAGTGTTTGTCAACATTTTGTTTTTTCATGATTATTATTGGATCAATGTTCTTTGTCTTAAATACTTTTTATTTTGTTTTCTATTGGATTAGCAAACTTTTTGGTAATAGTATTAGTATGAGTTAAATGATTTTAAATTACAGTTGAATCCCTCTATTACGGCCATTCGCCAGTTAAGGCCAAAAAAATTCCCGATCTTTTTCCTTCTTAAACTCTGTTATTTATTTCCCTCTATTATGGCGATCCGCCAGTTAAGGCCACTCTTTTCGATCCCTTTTGAAGAAAATCCCTCTATTACGGCCACAAAATACCCATTTCAGAGAATATTCAGAGTATTATAGTGAAGCATTCCATCAAACAGACAAAGGTGTCTGATTTTTTTTCATAAAACCCCTGAATAATTGAAACTGTATACTTGAATTGGCCATGTTTTGCCCTGTTAACCTTAACTCTAGTCAATAAACGTTCATTATTAAATCATTTCTTTGTTTGCCAGATTTTGGTCCTTCTTTTTTTGTTATCCCTTTATAAAGGCCATCTGCCAGTTAAGGTCATTTTTTTGGGTCCCAAGGGTGGCCTTAATAGAGGGATTCTACTGTATTTATAATACAAAAAAAATACCAACTTCATTGTGTAGAAGAAGAGGTAGGTTACAAATACATGGAAAAGCTGCACAGAAAGGGAAATGAGTGGATACTCATGATTAGAAATTAAAAAGACAGCCCAAGAAAGGGACAGGTTGAAAGAGTTTGTGAACGGCAATTATGATGATGATTTTGTTATTTGCAAAAACATTCAAGTCCCCTAGGTCTGTTTTTCTTATAGCTGGTTGCACAAAAAGTCAAAATCCACTCATTTTTTAACAATTGTCATTGTTTTGACTAAAGGGCGCTTGTTGACAAAAAATATTTACTCATTTTTATACTAGCACTCAGTAAATTTGTTTTCTGTCAATATCTTAAAATAATTTTTTGTCAATTCCCCAGGAATTTTGGCTTACAGAGTTTTCCGCAATGATAGAAAGGTTTACGTCAAGGTTTTGCATGCTTGCATACACATCAGTGCTCTGATCTTTGCCAGTGTTGGCCTCAAGGCTGTATTTGACTCACATAACCTGGCCAAGCCTAAATCCATTCCCAACCTCTACTCCCTGCATAGCTGGCTTGGACTATTTGTTGTAATTGCATTTGGACTTCAAGTAGGTTGCTGTACTCTAGTGGATATTTTTATAAACATACATTGACTGAATTTTTTTTCACTTTTTTAAAGAGGTAGTCATATTCTTAGCCCAGGAATGAAAATTCTCAGTGTGTTTTTCAATCAGAGTCGAAAGTGAATCAGTTTTAATTGGTTTAATTTCTTCAAACAAGTCTTTTATCTCTCTTTTATGATGTTTAATGAAAATAATGTGTATTTGAAATTAAGCTAGCTTAGTGAATTAATAAAAAAAAATGTATTTATCCTACATCTAGAGTTTCATGCTATTTTTCATGAACAGTTTTCAACCCTGTTACGGGTCAATGGAATTTAGATGTTACCACAAGGAAAATGACATTTTCACACATTGCAAAATATCCATGGAGATAACATAAAATGAAAATTACTCGGAAATTACAATTAGAAGTTGTCTCTCTTTGATCCATGAATCCATTTAGGTCAATGTTTAATACTTATTCAAAGAACTCAAATAAAATGCTTTGTTTTTAAGCTTAGTAGGAAACATATGCTCATGGTGTACTCTATCTACCAAACTGATGCTCATTGAATAGGACAGCTGTAAGTGCTGTCTGGCTTCTAATATGGTTTGGACTTTTAAAGTACAATCAAACCTCGTTACAGTGCCAATTGTTGTGCATGGAGAAAATTGGTGTAGTAACAGGGTTTCAATATTAAGTGCAAAAGACTTTGGAGAGAAGTAAAACTAACGATTGAAAGCTTTTTAAACATGTCATTTAAGAAGATATCACTTCTATGAGGCCAGGTGAGCTTTCCTCTAAGGTCCTTGTTAACAAAAATAACACTATTTCAAACCTTTTTAGATGTTCAAAGAACTATAAAAACATGTACATTTTGTGTTGTGTTTTTTTTAGATACAAATGAGCGCTACAATTTTTTTCAAACACAGAATAACACGAGGTCAATTTAAGAGTAAAAAACAATTTGGTGCTGACAAAAATTGGCATTCCAGTGAACTAGTACTGTAGTTAGTGAGTGGGGCAGTAGCAAGGGTTTTCTAACAAAGATAAAGAAGGAAAAAACCAGTGTTTTGGAAAAACTGGTGTTGTAGTGAAATTAGCACTTTAGTCAGTGGCATGCTGTTGTGGCTAAAAGTCCCCACCAATATCTGCAGTGATGGAAACAGGTAACAATGCTATGGCATCTCATTGTACAGTGTATCGAGCAATGGGTGGGAACTTGTTAGGCAATTAATTAATATCTGATACTGCACTGTTTTAATTTTTTTTTTTAATGAATAATATTAACTTTATTTGTTTCAGTGGGTTCTTGGCTTTGTTGGCTTTTTATGGCCAAAGTTGAACCATAGTCTCAGATCTTCATACATGCCATTCCACACTTTCTGGGGAGTTGCCCTTCTGATACTGTCTACAGCAACTGCTCTCATGGGCATCACAGAAAAAGCTATTTTTGCCAAAGCGTAAGATTTTGTCTTTCTTTGTGTGTACTATTCCATACCATTAATTTTGCAAGTGTTTTAGATTTGGATAAAAGAAAACTTGTTTCAATATTATAATATATAACTGTAATTTACTAGGACATTGTTTTTTGTTTTCTTTCTTTCTTTAATTGTAGCAATAGTTGTGTAAGATTTAAAGGTCAGTCTGCATTTTGGTAAATGTTATAATGACAGCTTAGTAGCCTTGGGACATCATCTAGATTTCATTTTTTATTATCTGCAATTCAAATAGCCGTGTTGTGAGGTGTGTAGCCACATCATATTAACAAATACTGATAAAGATACTAAGGATGTAGGTATTAAGAACATTGATAGCTATAGTGTGTCATGTACCTCATGATTTTTTGGATAATAAAATAGTTTCACATCATATATTCCCCTGCACCTGACAGAATGATTTGAAAAATAAAATTTCAATCTGCTATTGCACCTATGGCTACTAATAAAGTTTCAGTATCTTTAAAAAATCATCCTATCTTCAAGGTTTTTATAGTGTTTAAAAAAATTAACAAGTCATAATATTGCATTTTTATTCTCCACAGAGATATTCGTTATGATGAGCATTCAGCTGAAGGAACCATGATCAATTTTCTCGGATTTATTTTGATAATTTTCACTGGCATTGTGGTTTACCTGGTTACGAAGCCAGAGTACAAGCGACAGCCATCACCGGAGGAGGAACATCTGCCCATAGACGACTGAAATCTACCCAGAGACTGGAAGCACTTGTTTGACAGATCTTACTTATACACTTTGGCTGAACAGCTTACATTAAACCTCAAGTCTACCCATGTGCACATTGTTGCACACATGTGATGTTGTCTTGTAACTTTTATTGTGATAAACTTTTGGTGTCAATTCCTTCACTGTTGTAATACAAGATCCTTTGAGACCATTTATTTAATGGTGTGTTCGTCACATTTTAAAAGTTGTTCATATCAATGATGGTGTTTATGTTTAATTTTATGAAGTCTTGTAATTGAGAATTATAAGCACATGGAATTTTCTTTGTTTGTCTCAGACTAATTACTTTTAATTTATTCTGAAGAAGGTCAAGGGTCCCACAATCAATTTGATTTATTCAATAAGATCAGCTCAGTTTCTGCCAAAAGATATTTCACCAGGTATAGCTATCTTTCTGTCCTTTTTAGGCACCGTTTTGTGTTGAAGAAATTTAGCAAAAAAATTGAGTTTTTATGATATAGTATCAGTGCAATATAATATCACAGACCAAAGATATTTTTTGTTTGATGTTATTCAAATTTGAATTACAAAAGAAAATAATTCTTGCAATTTTTTATTTTCTTATCAAAGGATAATGTTCAAAGCTCAGGTTTTATATCAATGAAGAATGTCTAAGTATTGGCAAAAGATAAGACTAACGTTTAATGAAAATGATCTTTGAAATTTTAAAAGCATGGTTCTGGTTGATTGTAATTTTCTCATCATTCTGAAATTTTGATGCTCAATTCCATAATGTCACTAACATCTAAGTCTTCAAACTTTTGTCATGATTTAGATTTGTTTTAAACACTGATTACTAAAATAGCTTAGACATTTCAAGATAAAGAAGCTTTCTTCCTAATATAATAAAGCACAACCTAAATGGAATCGAAAGCTGAAAAGAATGTTTTGATTGATAGATTGAAAGACCTTTGCTTATTTTTGAAGTAAATCTTTTTTAATTTTTTTTTTTTGACATTTCTGTCATTTGAACATTGATCATGAGAAAGTGATCCTCATTTATGGCCATTCTCACTTCTATTCCAAGCCTGTTGATATCTTTTGTTAATTTCAATCCCCTATTTTACCTCTTTATCAGCATTACCTTTTTAACAATCATTTCAGTCTTGTTGTTTATTTTATCTGAACAAATTATACATTCATCAAACTTCTCTTAACGTTTAATGATAAATCTATCACAAGAAATGTTTTGTATCACAACCAAGAATTGCTTTGAGGGTGGTCATGGTCTGTAACCCTCTCATTTGCCAGAGTTTAAAACACCCGCAGTTTCATCTTTATTTCAGCTTTTAAGGAAATATTTTAGCTCACCTTCAAAGGTTCTTACAAATTACTTGTTTTTTTATGTGATCTGAGAAGGAAATCTTCCTTATAGTTTCATGAAAAGGGATCAAAATTTTAAAAATGACTAGCTTTTATTAGCACTTTACCTATGTGAATCTCAGTTGAACTCAGGTTGTGTATTTATAGAAAAGGATCAACTTTATTATATATTTTTGATAAAATTTTGATTTGAGGAAGGATGTATTATTTAGAGTTACCATTTGTTGAGTAGATTGGCAAACTGATGTGTGATTTTACTTTGCATACAATCAGTAATGGGACAGGGTAGTTGAGGAAATAATGGTGTGAACATTTTTGTATCCTCATCCATATTTGGAGTGATATCGTTCTTTATCAAGCTATATCTTTAATAACTTTTTAATTTATATTTGTTTATGACAAATATTAAGTTTCTTAATCATTTCACTGCTCAATTTTCTTCTTCTCCTATTTCTCTCTTGCTAATACTACTTATTTAGGACAAAAAGATGTTTTTTAATTCCATTATTGACTTACACTACTTATTGTTTTTGGTATAAATCTATCAGCTTTTGGCTATTGGGTCAGTGCCATAACTAATAGTAGGTGCAGGAGCGGAACAGCTTTTCACATGTTCAAATGTAAAGGTTTGGTACCTGATAAGTTAACATGTGAATTATTGGTGAAATGTGTCTGGCATGTATAAAACTCATCTTAACATCAACTAGACAGGGCAGTATATTCTAACTTTTTCTACATCCTTCAGGGTGGGGCAAAGAAAACTTTCTCTTTGTCTCATTTAAAAACAGGGAACAGAAAAAGTTTTTTCTCTTTGTCTCGTTTAAAAAAGTTGGGCAAAGAAGGAAAAAAATTGAGTTAGAATAAACTGCGCTGCAACTAGATACAATTTGGATGTAAGTTAGATTTAGATGTACTTTACACACCAGTATTATGACTATAATTTGTATATCAAAAGATTACCATTTTTATCTCTTTTTTCTTTCTTTCATTACCAATAAAACCCTTCAAGTAGTTCTTGACATATAATGTAGAGATTGTCAACATTCAGTGGCCTATTTTCTTTAACTTTTATAAAAAAAAAAGTGTTCACAACCTGTTTTATTGTCTGGTCTATGTTATCAGCAGATAACCTGAATTATCTTATTATTTATTGTTTATATTGCTTGTTATGTATGATCAGTTATCTTTGACTGATATCATCTCAACAATATCATTTCCCTTTCTATTGATGTTTTGTGTTCCCGCCCCCACAATGCTGATTCCTAGAAATATTTTACTATGTTCACTTTATCATTCATAATCTATACTGTTTTATTGTGATAACAGTGTTAGCATTTTGACATTCCCATTTGATTTACCAAAGCATTTAAGTCATACACAATTTGTGTCCTTAATTTCAGATATTCTTTTAATTGTTGTACTTTTTACTGAAGTGAAATAATATTGTTATTGTATAATGACTTCAGGACAAGTTTTCTGAGTGTGGCATGTCAACTTGTGAGGGGGTTTGAGTGAAGGTCATATCATTATTTCTCTATGAAACTTTTTTTTTAAATTTTCATTAGTTGGAATGCCCCTGTTATTCTACTTTTTTTTTTTTTGGTTAGATATAAAGTTCTTCAGGGATGTTTTATGCTTTGTTGATGAACTTTAAAATGCATTTGGTTAACAATTATTTTTATAAACATATTCCTCGATAGACATGTATGTTATAAGTGATACTTCATACCGTATTGTATAAATTACAAAGTATCATCATCATCATTCCAGGGTATAGGCCACAAACAAACACTATTAATTACAAAGTATACCATATGATTATAAGTAGACAGAGAAATATGTATATCTTATTTAAAAACTTTTATAATCAATGTTTGTTTTTTGCTGAATATTCCAGACTTGTAAACATTTTCATGTAAACCATGAAAATTGGCTACAAAAATTAAAGTATTTTATATTGAAATAATTCTACTGTCAGACAAGGGATTTTAAATGTTAACGTTTGATTTTTCATGTCTTTGTTTTTGTTGTACAAACAGCTGCTACCTTTTTATAAACTCCTAAATATAATCTCCTCTCCGAAATTTAAGAAAAATACATATATTTTCTTTTATTGTTAAGCATAATCTTATTTTCTTTACAATGTATTTTGAATGTTCAAGTTATTGTTGCTTGTGGTCTCGTGTTTTGATCAATGTATATTCAACCATGTTGTAACTTGTGATGTATGGTCAATATTTAATAAATCTATCAGTTTTGCAAATGAAAATGAAGTAAATCTTGTCTTCAAAAAGTTTTTTTTCTACTTTTTAAGCCTTGTAACATTGAGATATCAAGTTTAGCCTGGTATTAACTTTTGTAGTGAATTTTGTGTTTAGTAGGAATAGAGCAAATTTAGCCTATGAAGTGAGGGGTTAAGACAGCTGACTAGAAGTTCAGCGCATAATCTATGGTACTCTCCTTGCCATGTGCATTTGTATGCTAGTAGTGGCTTTGAGGTAGGCCTGCATGAGTATGGTGCATACCACCAGGGAGTTGGAGCAAAACTTTGCGAATTGACCCATTTACCTCTGAGGGGTAAAAAAAAGTATTTAGATAAAAACCCTTATATTTTCTGTTTCTAGTGGCTTAGTACCCGGTCTTGCCCATGAGGGATACAAAAAGAAAGAAAACATTAATGTGGCTGACTTTTTAACCACCATGTAGACCTCTAACTCTCTCCTCTATGCGCAAATATGCCCCCACTCTCGCTTTTAAAAAGCATAGTTTTAAAACAACTTGTATTACTATTCGCTTTTTGTATCAGCTTTTGTTTACATCATGTTTTATTGTGGAAAGAGAACTTTGCATTCACTAGGCTGCAGCCCTTATTATGTGCGACAAGGAAGATGGTGCAAGTTTCTTCATATCTAGATCCATGGCACGTTTTTTACAGAGAAAACATAGTAAAACTAAAAATATAATTTTTCTTACAGCCAACAGAATTATAAAAGCTTAACTTCACATCTGGTATCAACCTTTTGCATCCATAAATAAATAAACAGATTTTGAATCTTATTATGAAGATATCACTTAGATTATAAAATCACATTATTTATATCAAGTTTGAAGCATATGTCCTCATTTTTGGTATTATTTTTCAAATCTATATTTATATTTGCCTTTAAGACGTATGTAGGTAGGTTGGTCTAGGGTTATTTGAGAATTCATACTATTCTTCGCTCGCCTCGCCAGCCAAAACCATTACTTCAAAAAATTCCATACTAATTTTAAAAGGTCTCTAAATACCTTAGCATGTGCCTTTTGTGGGTCTCTGCAGTTTCCATTTCTGTTGCTTGTTAAAATAATTTAAAAAAACACGATAATTTTTAATAATCGACATCTCCCCCAATGACTCCATTTAAAAAAAGGAAGTTCAAACACAGTCCTTCTTTTGTTGCACACCAGAATGAACATTTTCCCCGGGAGGTAATCTTCAAGGTAGTACCCTTATGGGACGTTTGGTCTTTCGAAACTTTCTTCTATGTTTTCTTCTTCTGCTGAGCTGATTCTTAGAGGTAGTACCAGGTCTTTTAAACTAATAATAGTTTTTGAAGAAATTTGAGTTTTTCACTGCCACCTTTGAATATTTGTGATGATAAAATTACAATGAGATGGAGCGTAACAACCAAATCGACGAACTGAGGGAGCGTGTAGCGACCCGAAATTCTAGTATTATCATATTACTCTTTAAAAGAGCCTGTAGCGGCTGTTTGAAATTTGTCTCCTGCTCCAGCTACTTTAATTTTTAACTACAAAGTCTCTTTGACA
The DNA here is from genome assembly GCA_032362205.1 of Clione limacina. Taxonomy (NCBI): domain Eukaryota; kingdom Metazoa; phylum Mollusca; class Gastropoda; order Pteropoda; family Clionidae; genus Clione; species Clione limacina. Next base: position 1,669 of record JAUUEB010476957.1, on the reverse strand, counting down.
AGTAAAACTTGCACTATGAACCTAGTATAATGTCAGTCTAGGCCGTGGAGTATTCAGCAGTACCTAGACCTAAACTGACATTATACTAGGTCCATAGTGCAAGTTTTACATGTCAAAGAGTCAAGTTTAAAAGCAAAGAAACCATCTAGGCAAAACTCTTGAACAAAAGTCCTACCTTGACTTAATGTCACTTCTAATAGGATACATGACAGAGTACAGTCAAACTTGTTTAAAATACCTCCGATATTCATTTGGAAAATTGTATTTATATGCAATTGGTCTTTAAAGCGATGTCAATTATAGAGTAAAAAACTAATTTGCTCAATCAAGACCACGAGGTTTTTGTTTGATATGAATGGTCTTTAAAGCAATTTTGTCTGTACTTATTAAAAGGTGTTAGAAACATGTAAGACTCTCGCATAAGAAATCTATAAATTGTATAGGTTAACTTAAACCAGACATACCAAACCAGGCGTGTAGCCAGGTGGGGACATGGGTGAATCCCCCCCCCCCCCCATTTCGATCCAAAAATCTCTAAATTTGCAAAAAAATACTTATTTTCAAAATGTCTGCCATTTATCCCCATATGAGATTCAAAGTGCCCAAATTTGCACTATTTATAACTAATCACAACATTTTCAGACGCTTCGCGGCCATTGATTTTAATATACCCAAAGTTGCCCCCCCCCCCATTTCAAAATCCTGGCTACGCGCCTGTACCAAACACAAGTTATTGAGTAAGAAAAATATTTTACACAGTCATTTATTAAATGGTCATTAATTATGTAGAATGATGTTTGTACCAAATACTAATTATATTTGATTTACATTAACCAAGTCAACAATTCTATCATTGTGTTGATTACACACAGAACATCCTAAATAAAAGTCAAATATGGGCTTACAGAGCATGTACAAGTTGAACTCATACTACTTTACAAATGTGTGTGAGCAGTCACGTTAGCTCGTATTGATTAAGTTTTATTTCAGCTCTATTTATTCATACAAAATCGGAAAAAATTGCTCCGTTCAATATTTTTTTTGGCAGACTAAATGTTCACACAGGTGTTGAGCCAAACGTTTCATAAAATAAAAAAAAATCGTTAACGAGATACAACCGTCATCGGCAACTCTCGGGGGGGGGGGGGGCCTTAGCTAGTTTCGGTCAACATTTGGTTGGACCCCATATAAATAGACAGGAATTGTTTCTCAATTGGTGCACTTGTTAATAATAATAAAAGTCTACCATAATCGGACCATGACAGGGGTAATTTGAGTTGTCAAGAAGACAATATTACTAACTATTCTCAAAATATAGACAGCTTTGTTACGTTGAACGTCACATGGTCTTTAGCAGGTCAGATCCAACCTTCTGATCAATATGTGTGAAAAATGTCTCGGCACCTCAGGTATTCGAAACCGCGCCCAGAACTTGAGCTAAGCAAGCTGACCAGTACATCACAGCGCCCCATTTTTAACACATATATTCTCCAAATATAAGCTTATTAGTAGTACTCAAATTGTAGATCTTGAGAAGACGGCTACAAAACAAATGCACCATTTTCAACATGAAGCGGTATGTAAATATAGATAACATAGTTTGCCAAAAAATTCGTTGTAAATTGATTCGTACAGGGGTCGTGCAAATCGGTACTCACCCATGAAAGTG
>JAUUEB010476946.1:0-11313 GCA_032362205.1 Clione limacina | reverse complement strand
GAATCAGGGTTGATGGGTATGAGTCTATTGTCTCCAATGCACCTGTCTTGAGGGTAGTAGGAAGGGAGTTTTTATCTATTAAAGGGTCCACAAGTATTATAAAATGCTAGAAACAAATTAAATCGAAAGCTTTATGAACAAATCTTTATCTTTGTAAAACACCTGCCTATGTTTATTTTTACAATAGCAAGAATATTTCTCACTCTGATAAATCTTCTCTCCTGTTGTGATAGACATAATAACAAGAATTGGCATGGATACACAAAAATGGTGCAATTTATCTGGAAAGACAGAGGAAATTTCAAAAGAACTCAAAGTAAAAATTCGAAGGATTTGATTTGATAACTAGTGATTTATGAATGTGAAGCTTTGACTCATGTTCCGATTAAGTGGTTTTGTCTGTGTGCGTAAAAATCTTCTCAAATTGACAAGAAAGTATTACAGCGTTGAATCATTTAGGAAGTTCCCTTGAGTACTGTATATTTCGGAAAAATCATAAAAGCAATTGCTTATATGTTTATTTGTATTTGCAATCTCAACATTTTGCTTGAATTTGTTTGCACCATTTGACCTTTGAAATTTGCAAGAAACCGCAGATACAGTTATTAAATTGTGTCATTTCTATCATAGTGATCAAACAGCTTTGACTAATGTTACAAGCAAATTTCATTAGACTTACTTCGTGTTAAGCTCCATCCAATGTTCTAATTGTCCTGTGATGTTGTACTTGTTCCAATCTCTTAAATCTGTCACAAACAAACCAGTGTTGAAGGAACATGCTGTCGGCTTGATTTTCATCTCTATTATGTGAGGGTTCTTGAATTCAAGATATTCTGCATAAACATTCTGTGAAAAAGTTTAAATCATGACTAAAATTAATTTTTCCAACAGGATAACAAAACACTTGTTGCGGTCATACACAGTGCGATTTGAAGCTAATGAAAAAAAGGATAACAACATTGGCAAACAAACATACGTCACTCAACTTAATGGTTGATCGTTAGTGTTTTACAACCCCTGCAACATATGATGGTTACACAGAAGACAGGTTCTTCATTAATGAATTAACCAGGGACCAGGTATTCTTTATACTAAAAATAGAGAATGTGCTACATAGAGTAAGCTGAATAGGGTCATATGAGAATTATAGATTGTGAAGATAAGCTTATGTTTGAATATAAAAGTTAATGGTTTTTCAAATATAATTAGAATAATTTTATGAAAAAAAAGCATAGATCTACATGTGTTTGTTTCTGTGATTTTGATTCATGCAAGAGTTTCATGGAATGTAACCCTTGCATAAATCTAGGACCTGGTGTGTGTCATACTTGACAAGCTTTTAAGTATATTCCATATAAGTACTCACAGCCAGTCTACTGAGCCTTTTGTTTACGCCAATACAGTCCTCAGAGAATGCTGCTAGGTTTCCTTTCTTAATGGGGGTGTTGTAAAGCTCTCTTATATCCCCTGGTAATGTAGCATATAATGTTAACAGTTATAACATATCATTAAGTAATAACCATCTTAACTTGTACAGCACTGCTAGGGGCAATTCAAACATTCAAGATTAGAAACATGTCTTAGAATATAGGATTTCCTTAAATGTAATAAAATTGAAAGCACTGATATATATGTAAAATATTGTTCAAAACATTACAGGATTTAGCACTTCAAATGGCTATTTACATAAACATCTTTACACTATAGGACAAGCACAAAAGACAGAGAATGCTGAATAAAAAGTAAATTTGACAGGTTGGAGTATCTAAATTTAAAGAAAAAGGAAAGCTTATAATATCAAAAGACAACACATTTTGTAAACCTGTTGAAAAGAAACTTAAATCCAATCTTATATAAAAAATTATTCACACTTTTGTCTAGTAATCAAAACATCAAATTATTCGCAATGTTGCAGTCTTACTGACTGAAGCTTTAATGAAAAATGTTACATTGATCAGAGTAGTTAACGTAGAGAGTAGAAATGGAACCAAACATAAAGACAGAATAAAAGCTATAATTCATAGGGGTGCATGATTTAAAGTTTGGAAGTCTATTCATTACTCCATGATGAGCAGCTTCTGTCAAAGCTCAAATAAAAAAAGGTACAGATAAAGATCCTTCCTGCTCATGTGACAACAAATAAAATAAGCTGTTGTCTTTCAAAATTGATACATGGCTAATTCTAAGGAAAGGTACAATAAACAGCAACATTTTTCACACACAAAGATATTAAATACCTTGGACAATGCAGTCATCATCTATAAAGATTATCTTTTCTTTCAGATCAGGAAACAGCCTTGGTAAGTAGAATCGGGCATAGTTCAGCTGAAAAAGATAGTTTGCAACATTATGTTTGTTATAGAATATACAGTAGAAACCGATTTACACTTAATCTTGTGTCTTTTTTAGGTGCCTTTTAAGTCCAATTAGATGCCTGATTATTTGTCGTTAGAAAAAAAAAACAGGAAGTGTTTCAAGACAGAGGATTTTCTTTATAATCATTTTCCAGGGTTTCACCTTCCTTTATAAACATTTACATACAAAGCAAAACAAAAAGCTGTGGTATCTATCAGACTTGAGATCATAAACTCTCCATTCATGTTTTAGTTTACAAATATAATGGTAGTTTGAATTGTATAAATGTTATCATATTTTCACAACCTATTCTAGGCTTAAATTGAAATGCTTAGGAAAATTTAGAAAATTTCAATTAAAGCAGTTATGATTTACAGTAATCACTGTACTCAAAATAAGGGAATATTATAACTCCAAAATACATGTTTCACTTTAATAGATTATGCCCCCTTTGTTCATCATACCAGCCAAAGCTCACATTTACAAATCACTCATGCTTGAATAAACTGGTTTAAAATACCCTTGTCTTTGTCTTTCATGGTACTTTCCCTCATACATCCCTTTCTTCTTTGTTCCGGATGATATAGCCTGTTTGATTCTTTCGCAACCTTCAACAGATGTCTATAATGTGATGTTGGGGATTCCATATTTCTTGCATATATCCCCTTTCCATCAAATTTTTTAAGGATTTTTCTTTCTCTTGAAATGTGAGTGATTTAGATTAACGTGGGGATATCTTTGAAGATTTGGGTGAAAAGGAATTTCCAGCAGTCTATCCGTCTCACAGCAAGCGATATGTGACTCAATGAAGTTGTTTGCTAACACTGCAGCTAAAAAGATCTACATACGTCCAGACATTGAACAAAACGTCTGTTTTTGGTCAGCACATATATAGCTCAGTCGGTAAGAGCGTGGTTCTATAACTATCACACAGGACACTGGGGTTTCGAGTCGTATCTTGACCGTAGTTTGTGTGTCCAATGTCTCCCGTCAACTCAGTAGAGAAATGAGTAGCTAACCTATTTAGGCCAAGCGAAGTGAAGTTGATGAGGAAAGCAATAGCAAACTACCTCAAATGCTGTACACCTTAAATGTTGGGACATTCAATTACGGCAGAGGAAACTTTACTTAGAAGACCACTGAAACTTGTATTCCAAAACGTTATGTCCTGATAGATTTCTTTTCTATGTTTCTTGCTTTTATCATCTTATCTTTTGACTTTGTTTCAATTAATGCAATTTTCTTGACATCAAATTTTCGAATAAGAGATTATATTTTATTGATTTAAAGAGGTACAGTAGATACAAGTTTATCTTGATGAATTTTTTTAAGCATTTGTATGAAAAATACTGGATTTTAGAAAAAGGCAAACCCTACTTATATCAGTATGAATGAATGTATTTCATGGTTATTTTCTGTTTGAGATATAGGTGTAAAATACAAATTCTTTTGTTTCCTTTTCCAGCCATGTTTGCTATTTCCTCTGACTTGTTTTTTTGGCCTTTAAGAAGTAATTTCAGTGATATTTTTTTGTTGGAACTCAAAACAGGCAAGATTTTTTTTACTGTTTATCAGGAACATTTTTACTATTGTTCATTTATGAAAAAATCAGGGATTTACAGTTATTTTGTTGAAAGAATTTGTTTGTTGAAGTTAGCTTCTTGAACACTGTATTTACTGTATTATAAAGGTTAATGTACTTTTTTGATTTTGACTTTTTTTAAATAACTGACTTTGATCTATACAGTTTTTACTGTACATACTTGTACACAGTTGTAGTTTGTCAGCATTATTCAACTGGCTTAATTAGTGAATAAATAGTCAATCATGATTATGGATATCATCAATTCACTCTACAGTAGGTAAAAGCTATATATCTAGTGTATAATAATGTGTTATGAAGTAATTTGTCAATCAACCAGGTGGCCCATACAGTATAGTAATACTCACTGGACTGCCAAGTTCTTTACGTCCACCTCTAAGTGAAATCTTTCCCTCGACCCAGGTCTCTGGAAAAGCCTTTATCTCAAAGTTTGCATTCTTTAGTTTAGATGTCATTAGCCAAATACTGAAATACAAAAAGAACACTAGATTTTAAAAATATCACAAATAACATTGGATATAAATTTCACTGCATAAATCCATTGTGAGCAATGGCTGAGAGGGTAAGGCAGCAGATTTCAGATTCAGATTGCTTACATATTTGTACCAAATTTTAAATCATTTTTCTCAATTGTCTGTGTCACCCTAGTCAGTGTTGGCTACTGCAGTTGATGATGCCACAAACCTCCTCCATTTTTCTTTGTCTTGGCTAGCTCTGAAAACCTTATGAATACTGAGACCGCTGGTGCTAGTGATATTGTCAAGGAGTGGTGTAGGCGGTCTGCGTCTGTTTCTCCTTGCTTCCATCTTGCCTTGAAAAGCACTTGACATGAGATCAGTATTATCATTTCGCACTGCATGACCGGCATATCTTAACTTTCTCTGACCTTTTATAGACAATACTTTTCAGGTTACCCCAAGCTCACTCATAACATCTTTATTTGTATGTCTGTCTGTCCATCAATCTTAACAGTCTTCTGTAGAACCACATTTCAGCTTCCAACCTTTTATTATCTGCTTTACTTTGGGCTCATCTTTCACTGCCATATAACATGACAGGCCATACTAAACATCTTATCAGCTTTATTTTGAGATCTGTTGTGATGACATGCTCTTTCCAAATATTGTTTAGCTCTACCATTCTACTCTTGACCAAGTGCGTAGCCAGGATTTTGAATCAAGGGGGGACAACCTGGGATATTATCAAAGAAATATTTTTGTTGTGAAAATTTAGACTCAAATGGGGGGGACATTCCCCCTTGACCCACAAGTTATGCAACTGCTTTTGGCCATTCTTTTTCAATCATATCAATGCCTAACAATGATTTAATGAGAGCTAAGTAATACACAAATTCAAATAGCAAAAATAGACAGATATCTGGACTGAAAGGGTAGATAAGACTAATTATTTTATCTTTGATTCTCTCCTCCACTGAGGTCAAATCAATGCTGTGATTAAAAGACATGATAAAAAATGATCAAGAATAAATTTGCCTACTTGAGATGGTCAAGACTTTTTTCATCAACAACCAAGTGGAATTTGACAGAAGATCTGGTATTAGACACAATGCTGTTCATCAAGGTCACCAGTCCACCTGAGAACAGACCATGAAAAATAATGTGAGCTTAAAATGATCATTATTAAACAATGAGTTGTAAACTGCCACAAAGTGAATTATCTATCATGATAATCTTTAATTTTATCATCCACTTTGAAAATGTATATTCAATTTCTAAACATATACAGTGGAACTTGCCTTAAATAACACCTGTATATAACAAAAACCTGTCCTAAAGACTGGGCTTGATTAACCATACTAGTAGTATAGCCCCCGTTCTATGAATATTATTTTTTAAACACAAAATCATAATGAACATAATGCATGAAAGATATTTATTTTTCATTATACGGCTAGGTTATATTTTGCTCTATGACAATCAATGTATATAATCGTGAACACCAATTTCCAATGTATGGGAAATCAGGAATAGAGTCCAGTTTAAAGAAAAAAAATTCCAATGTATGGGAAATCAGGAATAGAGTCCAGTTTAAAGAAAAAAATTGCCCTCACAGAGATTTGAACCACTGTCTCTCTCATTGCAATCTGTTAAAATGTTAATGTATGGCTTTATACAGCGCTATTGACTCAAAGAGGTCATTTAAGTGCTATATATATTGCAATGGCATTAGACAAGTATACTACAATACAGGTCCGAGAAAACCATATACAACAGTTTACTTTTACCCCTGGAGAGGACTTCAGTTCTATTCTAATAGAAAAAAAGCCATACCCTCAGGCCAATTGCAATCTGTGAATCGCCCTCCTGAGCTATCTTGCTGCCTTTATCATTGCACAGATTAATAAACTAAATTGTGCTTCCGGGGGTGTCATCACAGAAGAAGAACACAGCTTCAGTACTCTCATAAGAATGTGATTCATCTTAAGTTTAGAAAAACAAACATTTGTTTATTGTATTGGTAACTGATGAAAGGTAAAACAATGATTTAGATCAATATCCTCCCATATTCTAAAGAGGTTTATCAATCAAAGATTTGTATAGCATCTCAACTTTTACCTTTAGCTCCATTATAACATGATTAGTTTGTTAAGGTATAATTGACTTCTCTATAAAGAACACTTGCCATAAAAGACAATTTTTACCATGATGATGGGTGGTCTTCATACGCAAGTTTTACTGTATTTCATTTGAACCACTAAAATCTTAATTAGTCAATTGAAATTTTTAGGACTAACATAAAGTATTTGAGTAAAGAGACTCCTGAAATGCCATAACAACATTGTGGAGATATGACAGGGTTAAGTGTGAGGGTTGATCTTTTTAATAATCGGATAGTATATTATATCTTATTATATAAACCACAAAAATGCTATTTTAGGGATATGCATTATTGGAACTATTAAAAAGAAGAAATGAAAGGTCTGAAAGGGAGAGGGGTTAGTATTGTAGCTTTAGAGGTCATAAAAATGAGTATAGACAGACCTTCCAAGTACGATATTGTAATTTCTAAACATATACAGTGGAACTTGCCTTAAATAACAGATTACGGTCTTTTTAAAATATTTTTTTTTTTTTGTTCAAGAACATCAATATGTTTGCAAAGATAAATGTAGATAAGATTATTAAAGATAGTAGGGTCTCCTGAGTGAAGTTTGTAGGCATTAGATAAATGAGTCACATCATTCCTTATCATCAACACCTACCTATTGTGTTCTTGTCTGATGTAATGCAGACATGAACCACATCCTTTGAGACAGACGACCCATTGAGCTGTGACTTTACATCTTGGAAATGAGGGGCTGAACAGATGAAAATAAACAATGAAATTGATCAAAGCCTATGAAAAGATTAGCCTGAATCATAACAAATGAAAAAAGTAATTTAACCAGAGGTGAATTCATTGGATGACTCGGGTAGGTTGTAAACCTATTTATTCTTTCATATCATTATAAGCATTAGTTCACATACACATTGATCAGTAGTATTACTTGATCTGTAAGTATTCATTGGTGTAAGAATTCCTGAAATAATCATAATCTCTAACTGCTTAAAACAAATTCACAAACAAACATAAACTTTTTAAAGTGAAAAAGAATGTTCAAGAAACACAATGCTTTGGTTTATAAGAACAAACAATTTGTTTTTACTGATGTATTTGAAAAGGAGAGAAGGATCTCAGAGGTTCTGTGGGTCAAAGAGCTTAGCCGGGACTTTGCCTTATATCAAAACGATTAAAGATAAGCAACTGCATAGCTAGGTCTGACCTGTGGCTGCCATGGAAATGCATATCTAAACTTATGTGCGTTTCTTACTTTGCTTTATAGCAGAGTCGGTTTGATTAAAAATCAAGCAATTTTTTTTTCAATCGTGATTTTTTGTTTTTTGATTTTTTTTACAATATTTGGGAGATTTTTAATCTTTTGAAAACCAAATCCATCATTTATAAATATCTTTTTTCTTGAGTAAAAAAAACAGTTTCAGATCCTCTCAATTAAAAAGTTATCTGCATACTAAGGCATCCAAAGTGACATATCAAATTGATGTAAGAATCAGTTTTTTTGTTCCCTTAACTTAATAAAAAAAATTAAAAAGGCCAACCCTGCTTTGTAGCGTCCTCATGTATCTAATGAAAGGACACAAAAGATAATTACCAGATGGTGTTGTTGATTTTGTTTTGTGCTTCAGAAAATCAGGCAGGTTGTCAGGCAGCCAAATGTAGCACAAAGTTCCAATCCACACAAAGGCAAGCAAGAAGCCCACTTTGAAGAAAATAAATCACAAACGTTATTGGTTATAACTTTATTACTTTGGCATGTTCACACAGAAATAAAGCTTGTATAAAAACCAGGGTTATCGATTTATTTTTAAAAATTGAATACAATTGATTTTTTCAAAAGAATGACACAAATCCCATTTCATGTAGTCAAAGGGACATAAAACAATGTCAATATATACTCTTCGTAAAAAGTTAGGGACCACTGTAAAAACTACATACTTTTTCCATTTTGTATTTTATTCAATTGCCTTTCGACGTTCAAAAAAATAATTGCTATACTAAAACAGACGATATAACAGTGAGTTATGCACATGGCTTTGTAAACAGTTTATGATTGAGTTCACGGACAAATCATGTGATGAAAACGTGCAAAATCATGAGTTGTATGTTTTTCAAAGTTAAAAACAAACTCAAACCGGTACGTGGGTGTGATGAAAACACATTCACGTGGTAACTCACTGTGTTGAGTAAACATAACTAACGCCCACATATCGGGTATATAAACGGTTGTAATGATTTGAAAATTCACTTTCAAATCAGTATGCCACGACAAAAGTTGACTTCGCTTGACAGAGGAAAAGCTGTTGGATTGCTGGAAAATGGATTTTTGATGCGTGAAGTGGGTCGACAGCTTGGTGTATCTCATTCCGTGATATATCGACTACAAAATCGCCATCAGCAAACTGGAAGTACTGCTGAGCGCCAGAGGTCTGGAAGACCACGGTCCACCACTTCAAGAGAGGACCGTTTCATCAAGAGGCAAGCTGTCACACACCGAACAATCTCAGCAACAACCATCCGGCAGAATCTTAGACAGGCTACACAGACGAACATCAGCACAGCCACAGTTTGTCCTGTACGCAGACACCGGCTCACCAGAGCAGCACGCCGAGGGTGGTGTACACATCACGAGAGGTGGACACGTGCTGATTGGAGTCATGTGCTTTTTAGTGACGAATCCAGCTTCAATTGGAACCCTCTGATGGCAGAGTCCGTGTGTGGAGACGCTCCAGGGAGAGATTCCAGGACGCCTGCATCGCCGAAACTGCTCTTTATGGTGAAGGCTCGGTGATGGTATGGGGTGGAATAAGTCTTCATACAAGGACCCCTCTTTATCACGTGAGAGGAAATCTCAACGCAATTCGATATCGGGATGAGATTTTGCAGCCTCCGGTCGTACCGCAGCTTAGGCAGATAGGTGCCCATTCCATTTTCCAGGACGACAACGCAAGACCTCATCGTGCAAACATTGTAAATACATTTATTCATCAAAATGGAATCAACAGACTTCCTTGGCCTCCCAACAGCCCTGATTTGAATCCCATAGAACATTTGTGGGACGAGTTACGGCGCCGCATCAACAACAACCACCCCCAGCTGGTAACCTCAATCAGCTCCTCCAGAACCTGCAACAGGAGTGGAATGCTGTTCCACAAATCTTCCTATCAAACCTTGTAAGATCCATGCACAGTCGGTGCAGGGAGTGCTTGGATAGTAATGGAGGACACACTCGATACTGAACATTAAAATAACCCGCTTCATTTTGTGACCGCTTCATTTTGTGATTTTTATTTTAGGGGGTACCCTCTTCTACGGTTCTCCCTAATAATATGTTCAATATTTTATGACTGTTGAAACTTGAAGGCATTTGTTCACATATTGAATAAAGCTCTGAAAAAAAACAGAATAGTTTTTGTCATTTTGTTCTTTTTTTATAAGCATTCAAAAATGTGGTCCCTAACTTATTATGAAGAGTATATCTTAACTTTATTTCAAGAGTTATTTTCCATAAAAGCAACTAGGATTTGAACAAGAGAGATCACAAACAATTGCCAGTCGTATGAGTCTGACACATAAACATAAACAGACTTCAAACCGCTTCAAAGAGTACTGCTTAGATTTAACAAATAGTAAGAGTGCCTGCTAGAGACACAAGCAAATCATAGCATTAATGAAATCATTGATTTATATTACTGTCCACATATTTTTATAAACAAATATATCTAAAGGTTACCTTTCCGTGAAGACAATATACCCATTTCAAAAATCATTCGGCAAACAAATCAGTCCTCTACGTGTTATATGTTGGTCTTCTAGCCTCAGGTCTCAAGTCTGCAATTAAGCATAAAACGCTGTTATTAGCATCATAAACATTTTCACAAAACCCTGTTATTAGCATCATGAACATTCATAATAAAACAATGTTATGAGCATCAAAAACATTATCACAAAAAGCAGTTATGAGCATCATAAACATTATCAAAAACGCTGTTATGAGCAGATGTAGATGTTGAGAGACTGTTGAGACCTCCTGGCCTATAATCGTCTCTTCCGTTGTTCATACTTTTTCACATGACCCAATGTGTGGACAAACAAAAACATTATCACAAAACCCTGTTATTAGCATCATGAACATTTATAATAAAACGCTGTTATGAGCATCATGAACATTTATAATAAAACGCTGTTATGAGCATCATGAACATTTATAATAAAACCCTGTTATGAGCATCATGAACATTTATAATAAAACGCTGATATGAGCATCATAAACATTATCGCAAAACGCTGTTATGAGCATCATAAATATTATCACAAACGTTGTTATGAGCATCAAAAACATTATTTCAAAATGTTGTTATGAGCATCAAAAACATTATTACAAAATGTTGTTATGAGCATCATAAACATTATCACAAAATTATGAACAAAGTATCATGCAAAAATATGATCTAATAAGTTTTTTAAATTCTCTGAATTAAGTATTCTCTGGCAGCTAAAGGATAGGGCACTGCTGAAAGTGCAGCACAACAGGTTCTCAGATTTCCTTTTAAAATTTGTGTCAAGATTTGCACTTTTAAAAAAAGACAATCTGAAAATCGCACTGCTCTTTAGTGTAATGCTGAACACAAACCTTTCCACAAACAAAGGCAGTAGAGACAATGCTTTTAAGGTAGCAAAGCTGTTGAAAGCTCAAAACCCAGACATCATTGGTGACCCATGCATAAAAGATGACAGGGGATGTAAAGCCTTTAGTGATCCAGAAAAGTTAAAGGCAT
>JAUUEB010476935.1:0-11313 GCA_032362205.1 Clione limacina | reverse complement strand
GGCGTGACATGGCATCTCTATACATACCTGTCACGCTCATCATGAATTCAACCTTTGTTTCTTCACCTGGATGCTTTATTTATTAATCATTCTCGGTTATTAGTTGCGTTATCTTATAAGGGTTTTAGAACGAACATTGATATTGTTGTTATGATGTGATAAACGGTGTAAGTACAGCATATTAAATATTTAGAGAGAAATAAAAGACTTGTGGTACTTTTCATTCATGTACTGTACAAGGTAATGATTTTAAGAAATTATATTAAGCAACACTGTGTGAGACTGCATTTGACAACATCTCTCTACAGTACAATAACATCATTTCAATCCATATGTAAGCATTATCACGATTGTGTTGGTACCATATGACAATAATTTAGACATTCATGTTCAGGATTGAAACTAAAATTGCATCTTCATAATCCGTAAAGACATTGTAAGTACAGAGATACATATTATGATACTTACGAAAACATTCTTAATTGTCTAAGACAAAAGTAAAACAAGTCGGAGCTATACATTTAATTTATAATTGTAGGATTATATAGTTCCAGTAAGATTGCTTTAGTCATAACTAAGACGATGTATGTGTATAAAACATTTCAATGCGTTTGTGCTAGATTTGTAATATTGAGAAGCTGCAATTAACTCTTGACGTATATCCTAAAGATTATGAAGTCTAACAAGTCATTATTATCATTGTGTGAACTGTTAGTCTAAGCTAAGTCTTATACACCGAATGATAAATGAAACGGATATGATTCACAACACGACATCAAACACGAGATCAGATAACTTCAAAATTCGACAACCGGGGTGGCTCATAATTTAATTAATGTGACTGTGATTTCATCTGTCAGTGGGTTTACAAATCTGAATCAATTTCTGAGTATGAAAAACAAAACTCGACGCATATTATTATATTCGTTAATGAAAGCATTATATCCGTGGTTGGATTCATGTAATACATGAAAATCAAATTATTGTTTAGACGCTATGATCCATATTGACCAACATCTCTTTTGCTCATCATGTCAAAATAGTAGAAGTCTTTGATGACACAGGAACATTTAGACAAATAAGTTCTGATTGTAAATAAGCCTACCCCAGGCATTTACTGTAATGAGTTGTTCATCATAACATGAGTATCTACAATAATGTCTGCTTTGCAATAAACAAAAATGTGCTATCCGTGTATTTATCAATACGATAGTATTTTCTGAAGTTTATTTATTTTTTTTAGAGTTACCAGACTTCAGAGAAAATGGTTCCGGGAAAACAAAACAAACAATGACCGTTTAGCAACTTCAAGTTGTCATTTTTGTGATTTACAAGTAAGGTTAACAGTATCAATCATATAGACAGATTATAAGATGTAGACAGGAAATAATTTAGTTTAGAGCGATAGGATGTTTCATATTCATATTGTGTAAGGGCCTAACGAGAATATTATTTCAAATTCCAAACAAGATTTCGTTCCAATGCAGGTCAATATATTTTACTGTATCTATGGTACTTAGCTGTCATGGTAATAGTGAATGAATGATGGCAGTATTTCAGATTTCTGGGTCTCGTCAAATTAAAAAAGTTTAAAAAGGCAGCTATTTGTCGATCTAGAGGGTAGGGGGTAGCTTCTTGTGCTGATTAAAACGTATCAACAGCTTTATTTATTTCGAAAAGCAAGTAATCATCATCACTATAACGAAAGCAATAACTGAACTAGGATCATATGTATGGCGTTGGATAAATGACGAGTTTGCCGTATACATAACAAGAAGCAAGTGGTAACAATTTTAATGCGACTAATATGGTATATGTGTACTGAAAAGATGTAAGTTATGGATAAAACAAAAAAATGAACAGTTAAAAATTAGTGCTTTATTCCAAAAATTCCCTCAATTTATTAAAAAATAACGATACAAGAACACACAATTCAAAATTGTCTGGTTCAAACAATGTGTTGAAATCTGGTTTTGAGGAATTACCTGCTCTACTTTTCCTTTTTGAACAAAAAATATTGGAATAATTAATAAAAGAAATATCTTTTTAAGAATGACAAAAGAAGTAAACTAAAAAGAATGCCTCGAAAAAAAGACACTCGCGAAAGAAAAATATGGGGGAACAGTTAATTTCTGTAAAAAATAACGATTAAAAACAGAACAGGCTACAAAGGTATATAATATCATAAAACATACTACATACAAACATCATATATTTAAATACACATTTCGATGGCAATCAAGCAAGCCAAGAGGGAGTGATTGCTGCTCAAGGAGTGTGTCGTGAACTTCATCATATCCAATCATACTGAATCATGCTACTCGATGATCATTAATTTAGAAATGCAAATGATGAAATCACATCATCCCAGAAAGTCCAGCGGTCGTTATGGACATGAGAGTGGAAACCAGCAATAAGAAAGAATCCGGCTAATCCGACCATATTTCCATCTCTTGCCTCTAGCATTCTGATCACGACATTTTCAATGCGAACAACATCCTCGAGTTTTTACTTTGATACTGCCAGTCTCATCATATTCATCAAGAGGGTATAATTATTTCCATCTCTATGGTACCAGTTATCTTTGTTAATCGACAAAATGTAAAAAAGATGATAACTTGAACAGACAGCCAGATGATAACAGCGCTTAATATTGTTTCCTTGTATATAACGACCAGTAAAATTAGTCATTGTTTTATGGCCATTCATTGTTTTATGGCCATTGCTTCCCCTGTGCAGGCTGAAGTTTGATAAGATGAGAAAACTTTTGCAACAAAATACTAAAATGAATACCGTGTCATCAAACAATTTTCTAGTGTAGACCAGAGTTTAACAGAGTACGAAATGAACATACAAGAAAATGTTAAAAACAGATTGCCAAATGAATTGCAAATGTTGAAAGAAGAAGAATATAGACACTGGTAAATTCGTGAAATGTCGACACTGAATCAATGCATGTTATATTAATGATGACTTTAGTTTAGATTAAGATAAATATAAAAATATTGAAACCCAATAAAACTGAAATTTCCTCATAATTTTATAATTTTTATCTTCCAAAAAGGCCATAAGCTAATTCAAATAGCTTTAGCAAAAATACATCATAATACTAGCCTTCCTAAAAAATCAAAACTTTCTTCCGTAAGGATTTTATCATATGGAATTGATGACATGCGAAATTGGAGCAATCTCCTTTTTATATTTATCTTGTTTGAATTCGACCCTTCTTGATGTATAGATATATGTATTAATTTGCCAAAAAATTAACATGAGCAAACTGACCACAGGGGCTGACCAATGATCAAAAAACGAATGTGCTCAGAATATATCGACTTTGGTCGCAAATTAAAGGTGTTGCCGACACGATTACAAATATGTGTTTTTTCTACGATACGACCATTAGTTCTCGATTTATGAGGTCCAGTCATCGGGCCGATCATTTCAACTGATAATGTCAAAAAAATAATTGTCGTATATTAATGTTCTGCACCAATAAATAAGTTGAAATAACACGTCTTAATCAGATGAAAAAAAATTAGAATTAGTGACTTTTGGTCACTTTTTACATGACCCCTGAGCGAGTCAATTTACCATAAATGTTTTGGTGACCTCAATGTATCGATATTATACACTCTAAGTTATAAAAAAACATTAAGTTTAATTTAAGGCTGAAAAATTAGGCACGGCAATTATCAGCGGAACTGAACAGGCTTTCGTTTTAAACTATGTATCCGTATATACGCTGAGCTCCTAACTAAAAAAGTCATTTTTTGTACGTAAAAGTTACCAAAAGTCACTAATTCTGTTTTCATCTGATTTAGACGTGTTATTTCAACATATTTATTGGTCAGCCCCTGTGGTCAGTTTGCTCATGTTATTTTTTGGCAAAGCCATGATTTTGTGTATATGTACCCTAAGGATCATTAAAATCCTAGTCCAGTAGAGTCATTGGGGTGAAGAGAAACCATTCATCCCCCCCGACTAAAACGCATTTTTAACATCCACAGAAACCTCCACATTACTTTTGATCTTATTATCCGTGCGAAGAAATAAAGCACAATATTCTGTATCAAAAGACATTAGTTTAACCGCCTTTTGTTTGTATATACATTTTAAAAGCATATTTTCAAAACCCCGCAAAACACTTATTTTCTATTAAAGGATCAATGCGTTTTATGACCTCTTCATGCAATAACACGCTCTCTTTTTTCCTCATATTATATTGGGCCATCGCTCACGTGATTAATATTTCTCACTGGGACAAGGAAGTTAATCAGGAAATATCGACGTTTTAAAATCAATAGTTGGCCATTGGATGATTATTTTATAATGAAAGGTGTGCAGATATCATACAATTCACAGAAACGCATTCTAACATACGTAGAAACATCCACATTAACTTTGATAATATCATCTGTGGTGAACAGATGAAGCATAATATTCTGGATCAAAAGAATTGTGTTTCTTATCTGAACGAATTGTGAAAAGATCATTGCATTGAACTGTTTTTTGCTAGAATATTCCCCCTTAGTCTAATTGCTCCCAAAAAAATTGCCTCACACAACCTAACTTATTCTTATTTTCAATTTATATCATTAAGGCTCACATCTGTCACCCCAGAAAAACAAAATGTCTTGAAGGAACGTAATTTCCAATTTGCATCTTTGATTTATTTGTTGGGCGACCAAGTTAGCCCGACATCGATGCTTTTTATGTCGATTAGCAAAACTGTTTTTGTCTGAACTCATTGACACGTTCCTTGATGTAATCAAATCGCCTTTGTCTGTAAAGATAACGCAATTTATTTAGATTCTGTCGGACGTTAAATATTTCAACCCTCGCATAGGGAGGGATTTTACGATGTCCCCCGAGATACGCGCATCCAAACGACTTCTTTATTTCACGGTCATTAGTCATTAGCTTTTAATTAGGGGCTTTGGAAACTTTTGTTGTCACGTAAATTACCTCAGTTTGTACACAAGTGAGTTATTTTCTGTATTCATGCCATCAATTTCTTTTATTGTTCTATTCGAAACTGTTTTTAAATTTATTAAGACAATTTAAAAAGAATCTAAGTGAAAGTTACAATCATAACTTTATTATTTTTCTAGTTCGTGTGTACAACTTACAATATTAGTAATTGGTTAATTAAGATAATGTCCTAGAAAATGTATTCTATAGTTGTTGACTTTTGATGTATCAGTCATTTGAGATAGCTTATAGGGTACCACAATCAATCGTTGAATTATTTATAATTGAGACATGTTTATAATTAAAACTTCAAAAGACGATAATGTGTACTGAATCATTCTTTCCAAAATATTAACTTGTAATTAGTTTCCTTATTATGATAGTGTCACCTCTACTTCAAGTTCCATCAAACCCCGAAGACTAACATAACACTGGTATTAGTTCACTGGTAGCTGTTATGAAGTCTAACAAGTTTGTTAAAGAAAGCTAGTGCTCGAGGAGTATTTACTTCTGCTCATCAGACATTTGTCTACATAAAACAGAACACAAATTGTGTAATTATAAGACTTAGCTTTGACTTAACTAAATATTCGTTCACGTTCATGGTTCGTTCACTACGGGAACACAGCCATTGTTGTTGTCTTCTCATACACACAGGCCATTCCATTTTGTTGCACGGACACACTCGTAAATCTATTCTAGGCAGAATGGGCGGGGACTACAGTTTACATATTGTACCATGCTTAATGTCAGCGTGAATGATGTATCAAAAAATGTTGAATAATTGAAGATTTTCACTATTCGGACGTTAATGTTTCGTTATTTTCATGGATGTATGGTCAATCTTTATCTTTTCTGAAGAACTAGAGGCATCAATCAATTGAACGACATGAATACATTTTGAGTTGTAGCAAGCAGACATATTTTCCTATGATCTGGAATGTGCATGAATTCAGTTCGATTCTTGTTATTGCAGTTTACTCCATTTACAAGAATATTTTTTTTCAAGTAGCAATCTTTGAAATGAAAAAAAAAATATCCCACATAAACCAGCGCAATACGCGCAGACATATTTTGTTATCATTAAACGTCCATTACTCTTTAATACCATTATCATTTGCTCTTTCAAATCAGTGGCAGAAACCAGGAAATGGTTTGTCGAAGGTAACAAGTTTTGATACATTCTTATTAATTTTTTTAAATAGTTACGATTATATAAACATTTGCCACGAACTTAACATACAATTGTCAGACACAAAATGTACGAGCACACACAGCTTCCTCTGACACTTAATCCACTGCTAACTCATTTCAAATAAACATCCTGCTTGTTTTTGGTTATTGCCCTTACATCATTATTTTTATAGAATACGAAACACGTTACTTACTTTTTTGACGTCGGTAAAAGTTGCAATATCTAGGGGTTGTCATGTCTTAGGTGAGTATGTACATTCGTGTAGGTTTAATTGGTCTTCTTGCGAGTTCTAATGTTACTATGTAATAAAATGATTGTGTTGAAAGCAAATTTTTTAAATCAATGTACTATGTGTGTTCCTTAGAATAACGTGATAAATTCAAAAGAATGAAAGGAACACTTTCCTTTTATTTAATAAGTAAAAAAGTTCCGAGGTTAAAAGTTATTTTGGTAGATATAAGCTAAATCCAGCGAACAAATTGCAAATGTGTCATGTGATATGAGTACAATTTGTTATGTTAACGAAGTTCTAAGTATTTTGATGAACTTACATACGAAAGTTACTCGTTTTTTCTCTTAACAAGCGTATCTCGTGTTGCTTTGAGTTTTAGTAGTTACGATAATTGACAGAAACCTGGCAATGAATATTCTCATGCAACATGTCGTGACACTCTTCCGACAATTAACGCATCAGTTCAATGTTTGTAGTCAATTTTAATACTGAAGGTCACAGAAGACAGTCCCTTAGTATAAATACTAATGAATTTTGGAAGAAGGGTCACTGGCTGGACAGTCTCCTGTGGTACACATGCGAGATGCAGGCTTGCACTGTCAGGTTTTCAGTTTGAATATTGCCTAATGACCATAACACAGTCAATCCGATTATTCCAACAGGAAATGCAATCTCAGTCTAGATTCTCATGAGTAATGAAGATCTCATGAGACATCAAATTTTGCGCATGCGTGAATTTTCTTTTTCAATGTATTTGTATCTCTCCGCAATTTTAGCGACAAGTATGACATTTTTCTGAATAATGTGATTCTGAATTACATATTCTCGTGTCAGGGTGTATCAGTCTTGTTTCATGTTTATTTTTAACCCATCTTTTACATTTTATAATCTTAAATTTGTTCTTAATAAGATATAAGTAAGTTCATCAACATTTGGTTGGACTATTTACTTACTTAGGTATTATCAGTTTAAGTCCCAACAAAGATTCATTTCTATTTTTTCAGATAAGTATGATTCCACGTCAAAGTTCACGCCTCTATTTGTTACTGTCATACAACAGACATTCGTTTGAATATACTAATTTGAATTGAAAATTATTCGTATTACAAATTTAAAATTATAAGAATAAATGTATTATGTCTCTTTGAAAAATTATTAGACATGATATAAATCAGTACATATACTGGTTAAACACTACATTAATGTTAAGAGAGAAAAAAAGAGTTTGACTCTGGCTTTTTGTAGCCATTAACCTTAACTTGTTGAGGTGTACAATAAAAATGAAATTCTAGCAACTCTTTAGGTAAACATTACAAAAATGAAATTTTTGCATATGCACGTGCATAAAGTGATTCTGTTGTTGGAAAAACATTTTTGTAATGAATTGTTTGCGAAAATACTGTTCATTTACAAAACAAATGTGTTTACTTTCTTTTGGATGAGAGTATATGAATCAGTACCGGTTACATGTGAGAAGAATGTCGAGAAAAAAATATTAAAGATGATATGCAGATTGTTGCTATAACGGTTACCCATATTACACATGGTTTACATTAAACAGTTTGGATATCAAATGTCATATAGTGCTGTAAATAGTCAGATATATGGTGTGTTTGTTTTGTTTTATTCATGAGATTGGCATGGATGTTATATACATTAATGATCAATAAACATTCTTTCGTATCAGGATATACAATTTTCATCTGGTCATTTAGCTATACAAAAATATACATACATGCATGTAACTACATACATAGATATCACAGTAAAAGTACATAAAAGCATGAGAAGACAATGTATAATCATTAAAAGTATCTAAGATTTTTATTTTCACTTAAATTATATATATATATGTAAGTGTTGTATACACAATACTTCTGTTTGTGTGGACGTGTGTGTATGTGTATACATGTGTATGTAAATGTATGTGCGTGCGTTCGTGGGTGCGTGTGTATGTATTTATGTGTGTGTGTATGTGTGTGTGTGTGTGTGTGTGTGTGTGTGTGTGTGTGTGTGTGTGTGTGTGTCTGTGCGCGTGTGGCGCGTAGGTGTGTGCGTGTGTGTGGCGCGTAGGTGTGTGTGTTAATGTTTGACCTATTTTATCAGGTATCCTTGTTCAACGATAATTAATTTCTTATTTGTGTTTATAGAGTTAACATAATTTCGCCATAGTACTGAACCCTGGGAACGCCATAAATGAGAATACTAAAACCAGAATATAAATCATCAACTTTGGCACGCTTGATTCTGCTGCTTAAGTAAGATTTAACCAATATATTTACAACACCTGTTAGGCAATTGATTGGTAATGGTCGCAAATGACAGCTTTGACCAAGACGAATACCAAATTAAATATGTAATTTCACGCTACGACAATTAGTTCCCACAGGCGCGTAGCCAGGGGGCATGGGGGAAAGTCCCCCCCCCCCCATTTGAGATCAAAATGCTCTAAATTTGCACCATTTTAAGTAATCTCAAAAATGTCTGCAATTTCTTTGATAATATGCTCTTTTTCGCGGCCATTGCTTTAACAATATCCGACGTCCACCCATTTCAAAATCCTGGCTAGGCGCCTGTCCCGAGTTGACAAGTGACGTCATCGAAGTATCAAAATTGTCGTACCTAAACAAATTGGTACTTTAAAAGCATATTCTCGACGTGACGAATCCGATCAAAACATTTTGGTGCTTTTACTTTGGCCTTTGGGTGACTTTCACGTGAGTAATTGAAGTGCTCACCATACATAGATATGTATAGTAATCTATAGTTTCCTAAGAGTGTAATTACTATATTGAAGTTATCAAAAATGATATTATAATTAACTAGTACAGTAGTCACATTCTTAGATAGTACTCCTCATTTTTAGTAATATATATAGCATATAGCACGTTTCTACTTTCACTGGCAATGACACAGAGAAGAAAGCAATGCCCTCAGCATTGTTCGAGATTGTTCGAGATTGTTCTCAAACGGTTAGAAATGTAATCAAATAGACTGAAGTGCTTCACTAATTCGTTTGACATGCGTCATGGTGTGGTTGTCATTCATTATTTATCGACAGAACTGAATAGTAAGAGAATAGTCAGTGAACCATGAAGTTCGTGGTTTTATATTATTTGTACACATTCTCGAGAAGACAATTTAACGATAAATTATTTAAAGAATCTTTTATAAAATAAGATAATTATACAGCACCCTTAGTAGCCAAAAAATAATTATAATATTATGTGTCTTCTACTCGAGAGCTGTTAACTTCTATTGACTTGATTTAAGTTCGTCTGATGACTGGATACAGTAGAAGGCCAAGGAAAAGTGGTTAAATATATTTTTCAATGTCTACTTATTATCGGGGTTATAATCATTTGTGTAAAATTTCATTAATCATTCGCCAGTTAAAAGCTTCTTTATGAAAGGAATATTATGCTACCTTTAAAAAGTGCACAACCACCTACGCCCTTTGTTCGATTTTCGTTTTGAATTTGAGCATCGGATTCAAATGTAAATAAAGACATTCCTCAATATTCTTACCCTAAGAAAAACCTGACATATTTGAACACGTCCAATGAAATTGTCTTGTTACACAAAAGAAAGGAATGTCATTTTCAGAGATCTATTATCCACAGCCTCGCTTAAACAGAACATTTTGGAATAAGGTGGTTTAAGTAAACAACTTCAAGTAAAAGTAGTATCCGCACCCACAGCTTCAAAAACCACAACAACACGGTTTTAGCTTAAACTGATAAATGAAGAGATGGAAACATTCTTTAACGGCAAATTTGTAAACATCCTGGAGTGACGCACGAAAGAAGCAAACGAGACCGTCATAATATTATCGATATTGCAATTTCCTCCCACATATTAACCGGTAATTGAGACAATTTTGACCTAGTAAATGTACATCAAGACGTGTCAAGACTTGTACCTACTGCAATATTCAAGGACTTGTTTCCCTTTTTTTAATGTATGTAAAATAAGAAAAATAGTGAAATTATCACATCTATACCTACTCTTCCCTTATACTCTACTATCATAGATACGCAGAAACATGACAATTAAGTAGAGTTGAAAATGATAATATCAATATTTATACAGCCGTCTCGTCTCGTGTTGTCTTTCGACAATCCAATGCTATTTAAAAAATGGCAACGTAGCTCTATTTGAATTGAAAAAAGTTAGAGCCGCGATAGAGCACATTTTACAATTATATTTCTTTCAAGGACGAGGCCTCCTATAGCGTCAAAACAAATAAAAGAACCGGCAAATTTACGAATCATTGTCAGTTCGACCCCGAGTGCAGATTGACATGGCTCCAAAGCTCAAGCACGTACTAGACAAGCAATTGTATTTGCACAAAACAGTGCGTTTAGGAGGGGGGGGGGCATAAAAGCCAAAATGCTATATCATAAGATTTTTCAACAATTACAAATTCTCATACATACGCCTGATCTTTTAAAACTAAGAATAACAATTTCTATTTTATTCACTCATTTTCTGCTCATTCTTTCATCTTTTTATTCAAATGTTGGAGGCATGATTCATTATTACCTCCTGCCTGCGTTCAAAATATTGTTGGCAAATTGTTTAAAAATTCAGTTTTTAATCGTCTTTTGAATTTTATTCAGTTTCATGGTTAGACAGAGTCTAAAATAAATAGGACATGAAAGTAAAGTGTGGGCAAAGCAGAAATTTATTAAGACTTAAAATACATGTGAAGGAGGGGGGGGGGCAATCCGGATTCGAGTTACTAACTCATCATCAGTGCAGGGATAAAGGGGGGGAGGAGGTCAAAATCATGTCATATACATAAATACATAAGCAGAAAGATATGAATTGTCAATAACAGACACACATTTTAACACAATAAGCATGTACATTCAGTTCATAAACAAACATCTTCTATTATCCATATCCTTTA
>JAUUEB010476924.1:1123-11313 GCA_032362205.1 Clione limacina | reverse complement strand
ATTTACAAAAATCCTGGAATCTTTTTTCATTAAAATTGGTGTTTTTCTTACTCCAAATCCATTCAAAAGTGTTAAAACTAGACACTGTTTACAAGGTACACAGCACTTTGTTTTACTGAAATAGGATGATTTAACCTTTTTATAGAGATTCGGCTTCGTGTTATTTTTTAGAGCTGGCTTCGTGATGTTTTGAGATACTGGCTTCGAACCCATGTCTGCTTACGAACCCGTCTAAGAACCAAAAATGGTCAATCAATAAATTGCCTGAAAAACTATGGAGTCCCCTTGCAGGGTTGAGGGAAAGATAGAGGGTAATTCCTGGTAAACTTTGAAATTATTGCTATTATACAAGTCAAAATAACCCTTTCCTGACACAAAAGCAACAATATAGAAGTAAGTATGAATGCAATCAAGGTTACAGGGCTAATTGCTAAAAAAAATGAATGAACAATTTTATTAAATACACAAAAGGAAGAAGGTAACTTTAAATGATGTTTTAATTACGTAGCAAACAAATCCATCAACTAAGCCAGGAGGGAATTCAGAAAATTCATTTTGAAAATACACAAAAATTCAATCACAAATAGATAAAAACAAAATCACAACAATATAAATTTGGCACCCATTTAACTGTTCAGTAAGTTTATTTTTCTGCATAAAAAAAATTACAATTTTGATCGTTGGGTTAATTACCGGAAAATTTTGAGGATTAATTTCTGCCCGAAACTGCCTGAAGAATTTACACCCCTGAAAAACGTTTTGAGAATACCGGCGTCTCGATTATCGTAAAAACATGAAGTCTTCGTTCCCATGGTGGAAAAGTTTTTC
Organism: Clione limacina; assembly: GCA_032362205.1. Taxonomy (NCBI): domain Eukaryota; kingdom Metazoa; phylum Mollusca; class Gastropoda; order Pteropoda; family Clionidae; genus Clione; species Clione limacina. Next base: position 10,485 of record JAUUEB010476924.1, on the reverse strand, counting down.
TTTCTTTCAAAAACAAATCTTTCTAAAAATTCTATCAAGATATGTTTACAACTTAAAACACAAAAACGCCCAAAAACTAGAACTAGAACATCGCCATCTTTAATTTCACCGGCCTGTCTCGATTGAACAGGGTGCTATTGAGAATCCACGCGCCGGCGATCACCGGCGCGTGGATTGGCACCCTTATACACCTGTTCATGTTTTCATGAATTGTGATAAAAATTATTAATTTAATGAGTTTTTAATTTAGGGCATAAAAAGATAAATTATTGAAAAAAATAAGCACTGAAATATGACTAATGCAAATGAGTTTCACTTGTATTTTGAGACCGGCCCTGCTGTAATGGTTCGAACAATGTGTAAATTTGTCTTTCACTGTTGTCTACATTAAGGAATAAAGTAGGGCAGGGTTTGGGAAATTACAGATGTTGTACACCCTCTGCTTGTTGATTCTTAATATAATGAATTTCACTGTACAGTAGTTTTGTTATTTGTTTAAACAAAACACAATTGTGCTTCTAAAAAACTGACTGTACTTTGTTACCATTTTAACAATTACTGCTATCGCTGAGATACTAAGCCAATGCACTTTGAAACAAAGAGACCCATTTAATAAAGACTTTGTTTTCAAGGCAAGAGGATCCATGAAGTCAGCAGTGACAGTGAAGAAGGATAACCCTAGCGGTGTCATTGAATGCAGCACATCACAATCAGTGATGCTGACAGGTGAGACAGTGAAGACTTTAGACTTACCTACTGAATCCTAATAATAGCAGCATGAAAATAGACATCTAAATTTGAAGCATAATATGTATTAATATCATTGTTCGGAAAAAGATACCAGCAATTTTCACAGAATTCATTTTTATTCATCGTTTCTTCTTTATCAAAACATTTTTTAAAAGCTTTATGTGATCTGTTAGTCTTGAGTGAGGAAGCTTCATGAGTGCAGATCTGCAACAGTCTGCTGGGTGCATGTGTGTACAGTTTGTCTTCAGACAAAACTACTGGTTTCACACAACCCTGAGGAATGAAAAAGGTCAACCAATTGATCACAAATGTTTTAAAAAAGACAAAAATAATGAGTGAACTTAAGCATGAAAAGGGTCTGTAAGGGAACATTTTTGTAGTATTGTATTAAAAAAATGGTATGAGAATGAATATTCATTATTTCATGATCAGAGAGGGATGATGCAGTAAAAAACAAAACAATTTCACTAATAAAATCTAAGAAAAAGATCTAAGTTATTGAAAAAGGAATTTATTAATGGCTATTTATTTATTAGCTTATTTGACTAAATAGAATAAATTATCTGAATATACTTTTTAAATCATCATATTTGTGCTAAAGTAAGTCACTAATTAAAAAATAGTTTGATTACCTACATAAAAATATATAACTTAGTCATTAACTATCTAGTAACATTGATTTTTATGTCATAAAACAATCTTAATACAAAATATTTTTTACTAAACAAAAATTTCAATATTAAGACATAATTTTTAGAAAAGGCATTTTGTTGTTTATTACCCTTGGATATTGCTTAATCTAAGTATTCTTTTTGTGGTAACAATTTGTGCTATAATGCTAAACGTTTTTAATGTAGTAGCCTTTGAGTTTAAGTTGACCCCTTCGTCAACACATTAGCCATAGTCATCACATTATTAGAATTATAAAAAGTATTATCAAAATGCCTTTTCATTAGATTATTTGACAGTGACAAAAATGTTACCTGGGTGGTTTTTGTTTTTATGGCAATGAAGCCTTTTTATAATAGGCTCAGTACCTTATGTTTGTCTTCTTCTTCAAGGTTGTCTTTGGTCTTCCAAAAAAATCTCAGCTTGCTGCACTTTTGAAGTATTAAGAGCATCTTATTCATTTTCTTGATTGCAAGAAATATTTGTGTGTTCAGGATTAAGATGTTGACTCACACATTTCAATTAACGCTTGTAGTATACATTTACAAATTTCAATATTAACACATTTTTATACTCAATATCAACTTATTATTTATGGAATACATTTAAAAAAAATGATTCATGCATTTGATGTATATGTAAAAGTATCCAATTTTATTTCTTAAAGGATTTTATTATTCTATGCTTCATGCACCTGGTGCATAGATTAAGATCACACAAAAATCAAGTTATATTAATTCTCAAAAGTGAGATAAAATGAAAGTATACTACTTTTTGTAAAATGTCTTTATGCAAATATTGAAGTGACATAGGTATGCAGGATCTAACACTATAGAAGTCAGACAACAAAATGTAGGCCCTAGGTGTAAATCTTAAGGCTGTTGAAAGGTTTTTTTAAAGTACTGAAAAATATGCCAACCTTGCAACGTTTAAAAATAAATTATATCCAACTATGACTCTAGCAAAAGAAAGAGTATGTCATGTCAAAAATTGGTTGCAGTATTAGCTAAGGTAAGACTAACAACAGTGTTTATCAAAACATGAGCGTATAAAGCAGTCTTAACTAAGACTCCCCAGGTAGAAGATATATATGAAATGTGCTTAGAACACTTGCCCCATACAGAGGTTTGATATCAGTTTGATTCACTCAAGACTCAAACACATGGGGTACCAGGCCACAAATTTTGATGAAATGGTCCAAAAGCAAGTTGTTAAAAAAAGTATAGTAATTCCTAAAGGACAAAGTTAATTTGCGTAGAGGAGACCATTAATGAGGTGTTCACTGGAAAATATTTTAGACCAAGTTGCCATGAAAGTGTGAATATATAAAAATGTACAATGTCTAATGAATAAGTGTTCGTGATATGACAATTTTTATAACATCACATAAATGTTTAAAAATGGTTTAATTGGTGTAAGGGGATGAAAAATGCCATTGGTTTCTATGTTTATGCCTCCGCTTCTGTTCCTCATCATGTCCCAATGTTCATACTTACAGTAACCATATGCCATGGAGAAAGGTAATGCTTTACGTACACTTGCATTACTAAAACAAAAGGAATTATCATGTTCTACACAAAAATTCTCGATATTTTGGTTCCTATTTTCATCTGTATAGGTTGTTATTCAATGCTTGAACTAATAACAAAATTTAACTTAGCTCAGGTGAAAAACCCATTCAAAATTGTCTTAAGACAGTTTGTTTCCTGCTAGCGGTCTACTGAGGAGATTTATTCAAATCACTATAAACTTGGACTATGTGGAGGCAAGAAGCATTTCTTCTCCCTTCTCCCACTAAATGTGTCATGGTCACACAAGTGTACTATGGTATTCATTCTATTTATTAACTAGCATAACTTACTTCTATCAGGTACAAATTTAAATTCTTCATGTTGACTGCACTTTTAGGGAGTCCAAAATTGTGTTGAATTTGGTGTGCTCAAAAAAGAAAATAGAATGATACCCAGTGAGGCACTGATTTCCCTAAAATATTCATGTTATTTTGACATTGGGATTGATATCTTTATGGGTAAACAGATAAACTCATTGTGTGCCAGAATTTGTGAGAAATCTCCTGCAATAACTATCTCTTGATTTTGCTCCCATAAGGGATTTATTTAACTCATGGATTTTAGTGTTGATATAATACCATACCCCCTTTGAGGACCAATAAGCCTGTTGTATTGTAGATTGGCAAAAAAGATATCACAGATTGGCACACAAATTAATAAGTCCAATTTCAACAAATTTATTTAATAGACATGATAATCACAATCACATTTTATTTTTACTCCTAAAACCAGATCTAAACCCTGTTAATGTGCTAGATTTATCCCTTTAACTTCTTCAGAATAAAAAATATAAAAATCTTCACATAAAATAAACTATGAATAGGAAGTAAAAATGCCAGGATCATTATTTTTCTCAAGGAGCTTCCATAATAAGCATCTAATTAAAAGAAAAGTAGAGGTTATTGTGATATCAAATATTATCCTGAGATTTGCTCTTCGCACTCAAAGTAAGTTTTATGTTTTTGCCTTAGTAAACCATTATTTTCATTCTACAGTTGATTGAGTTGAAAATGAGAAAAGCAGTATTTCTATTTGTTCATCATTACTTCCTTCTTTTAGCTTCTACAACTCATTAGAGATATATCAACACATGCAAAAATAACTTGACTATAATAGCATATTATTGTAATCTTTAATCAATATTAAATGTAGTAAAAATTATTACATAAAGCAATTTCTGATGCAGGTGGGTTTATGAAGTTTAATGACGTTTTGAAACACCAAACCAATATAACAATCAACTCATTAGAAAATTATATTGCAAATTTTAAAACAATCCCAATTTTTAATTACAAGTACATTTTAGATAAAATTGATATTCATGACATAAAAAGGTATAAAATATACAACTAAAATTGACTTTGGGTGAGATTTAATAATTCCATACACTAGCAGATTACAAGCTTTATTCTAAAAATAGACTACTAATCTATCTTTTTGTGGAGTTCAAAGGCTCGAACAAGTAAGCTTTGGGGTATGAATCATTTTCTTAAAAACAGCTTATTAACAATTGAGAAATATTTGGAAATTTGGCTTCAGTGACTGTTATGTATGTTAAAATGTAAACAAACCTTGGCGTTGTACTAACATTTTTAAAAAAGCAACAGTTTCCAGTATGAACATTTGGAGTTCAGCCATCAGACAGTAACTGTGTCTTATCTCCTCTCTTTTCCCCTGGTACAGGCAAAGATTTATAACCAGCTTCATGGGTACAGATTACAGTTATTGGCTATTTTTATTTCAAATCATGTCTCTAAAAGTGTCTGGACTCTAATAATCAGAATTGACAGTTTTTTGTGTTGAGTCATTTAAATAATAATAAAAAAATGTCCAAAGCATATCCCATCTTTCCCCAGGTTTACTATCAAGTAATGATGATGAAAATATATTTTATGGCACATTGTTTAGTGCAAAACAGTCATATAAAATGTACCTCATTTATGGAGAATGAGGAGAACACAATGCGTACAAGACCAGAATCCTGGAGTTGGAAGGATAAATTGGTCCAAAAAAGAAATTCCCAATAAGAACTATCTAATATCCACTTTGGCCGCCTCTGGAGTATGGATGTGACCTTGCACCTCTAGCAGCACCACGAGGGGCTCCATAAGAACTTGGTGGTGCAGGAGCAGCTTTGGCTGTGTAACCATTACCTATGGAATATGAAGAAAAGAAATGTAAAACGTGGTTTGTCCTTACAAGAATATCTCTTCATATGAAACCAAAGTATAACTGGAACACATTCAAGTCTCCAAAATAGGTTTGAGACCGTTTCACAAATTTAGGAACTGAAAATTAAATGCAGACAGCAAGATTTCCCCTTCTAAAATTGTTTGTCAGCATGGAGTCTCTCTGTGTAAAAGTTCTCAAATCCTTTTGATTAATCCATTACTTTTATGCTGCCTCAAAAAAACTACATCTACCAGCATCTACTGTATTAATTTCTTACCATAATCTTCATAGCCACCACCATTTCCTGGGTATTGATCGTATCCTCCAGCTGTGTTACTGTAATCATAATAAGAAGCATCACCACCTCTGTTGAAATCATAGAAAAATTGAATGTAAGTAGCATATCCAACAAAACATACTAAATTACAATTGCATTTAAGTTGATCTGCATAGAATGAAATTCCTTTTCATTCAAACCTGAAATTTAGAGTTGTTTTTTATTTAATTATTCTGGGCAGCCTTTAAAACAAAATATTAACAAAATGCTGGGACTGACTTCCAATACGACTGGGGTCAAGGGGCTCACCTTGGGTATTTTGCAGGGTCCAGGTATTAAAATAAAGAAACAAAACTCCTGTAGTGACTCTACAGAGTAACACTATAAGCTTCAGGTCATTTAACCCTTGCCAAAGAAAAATGAAATATTACAAGAAAATATTTTAAAATAGTGACTACTCTCTACAGCCATGCAGCTTCTTAACACGGAGCAACACCCTAGGATTGGGGCAACACCCTAGGATTGGGGCAACACCCTAGGATTGGAGCAACACCCTAGGATTGGGGCCTTTTAACCCATGACTGGATACAGAACAAATAAAAAGAGTTGAAGTACAAAAAATTGAATTTAAGAGAAAAAATTGACTAAAATTAAGGATTTCACAAATCTAAATCTGTCAATACTCTTTAGAAGGTTTTAAAACAAAAATAAATGTGTAACAAAATCTATGACTTTTCAGGACCTTCAAAGCTCCTTTACTCGGTCAAGTGAGGAAATGTTTTAATTTTTCTTATTGAAACCAATTCAGGCCCTGGTGGACTTGAGATATCTCACTACTGAGTCTAAAATATTACCATTTATTCACAACTAGAAATGTAACCAGCCCAAAATTGTCCTTCAAATGCAGTATCCTAAGTAGATGCAGTGTATCTACAACATTCAAATTTAAAAGAAAGCTTAAAATAACTGATGGGAAGAACTAAATAATGTAACTTACCCTGCTGAGTAACCATCATCATAAGAAGTGGCATCATATTGTGTACCATATCCCTGTTAAAAAAAAAGTTAAAAATTAATTAGCTGAACCATTTTGTTGACACTTATTGCAGTTTATCATTTAACTTTTGCACTATTACTTTTGTGTTTTATTGCAAATGTCTGTAAGGTTCCTTCAGTAGGAATAGGAATTCAATTACAAACGTTGTAACACTTTTATACCAGTATCAGTTTTACTTCCATTTTGAAAAATAGGGGTGCCTCGATTTCAATTTAGTAAAACACAGAAAACTCAATATTATATTATATATTATAGAAGAATCGGAAGTTGTCCAAAAGATTGTTTTATCCATAATATGTTTAATAGTTTGCTACTACAAAACAATTAAATAGATGTAACCAACCATTTGTATTTCTATGACATTTTATTTAGTTTTTTCCCTTAATAACTTAATTCTGAAGAAGAAACTAATATGATCGGTATACTTAAAAAAAGCGGTAGTTTCTGCCAAAATTTGGTTTAATGGCTCATATCCCCCTAAAAATAAATAACAAAGGAGTCTCTGTAGACCTGATATATATTCAGTGTCACCCCAAAATGCTTCATTTATTATACCTGTGAACTGTAATCATCATAAGTTGCAGCTGCAGCTGGCGGTGCTGGTCTGACACCTCCCCTGCCTGGAGGGGCACCTCTTGGGGCACCACCTCTTCCTCCTGGAGCACCTCTGTCAAAGATACAATAAATAATACCATACTTCAACAACAGGAGAAATACCCTCTGAGACAGCACCAGGGAGATTTGTGAAAAAAATATGGGAGATTGAGATAAAAAACAGGGAGATTTTTTTAGTGTCGAAGAAATGTACACATCGGATCATAACTTTTAATCATCCTTAATGCCCTCCCCTTAAGTTAATGTAAAACCCTAATTAATTTAACCCTGTTGCTAAGGCAATGATGAAAATAAGTCTTATCTTAAACGAAATTTTTCTTGAAGGTCTGGTAGGTATGATAAATGACAAGACGAAAGGTTGAATTAAAACTAACCTAAAACTCATGAAAACGGATTCGCGGGGGATTAAAAAAAATCTGCGATATGAATACTAAAATAGGCATATTTTGGTCAAATATCAACCAATTTTGATAAAGTTGGTCTCAAATGAAAGGGAATTAAATTTTCTAAGCGGTAGTATCATTAATCTATCGAAAAACGGAAAGGTGGCGGCCGAAAATCAAGAAAACAGAAGTCCGGGGGAAGTGTGTTCAGCGTCAAATTTCATGTTTTTGGTACGTTCAACGGCCGATTTACGTCAAGTACAGGAGTTTTAGGACATTAAAATATGGGAGAAAGCAATTTTTTCCCGGAAGAAATGGGCAAAAATGGCAAAATAACAAAGTGATAAGTATTTTGTAACATATAAAATACAATAACAATCAATTAGTATTAATTAGCACCTTAACAATCAATATATGTACACCGGAGATAAAAAATACCATGTTTCAAAAAAGTGCATTGATTTTCAAACTTTAATTAAATCATGTTTAAATAAAGACATTGTAATATTATTGGTATCAATTAAAGGTCTATCTCTGCTACAACAACTTGTATAGAATTTTCCCCATTAAAAACAGAAAATTTATGACTTTTAAAGAGATAAAAACTTTTAAAAAAATGTCTCAAAAAATTAACGATGTTTTTTTTCTTTTAATTTTCTAATACCACATTAGACAACTTTAAATTTTCATAAGAATCCGTTCAAATTTAAAAAGTAATAACCGATTTCCTTGCAACACAATATTTTTTACTTTGTTATAGCGCAAAATTCAGTGGATCTTTAGCCACCACAAATGAATATATGCTGCTATTATATTGTAATATCACTTTTTGCTTGAAAAGTATTTTGTAGAGTATCGATTCCACTACTCACTACTCGAGCCTATTTTTCGAGTAGAGTAGTGGGTCAGCTCGAGTAAGTATTGAGTAGCAGAGCAGGTCACTACTCGGGAGTAGAGTAGCGGGTTCACTACTCGAGAGTACTACTCCGTAGTCGCGTACTCGAGTAGTTACAACTCTGTTTAGCTTGACCTCTTAGTGAAGTCGTGAAAGATAAATACATAAGCTCGGTAAGCTTGATGAATCGTGTCTACGTGAGATATGTACGACAGCAGTGATAAGGATATTGTGACTGGGGAGGCCTATAGTGAAATGCGTACAATAAGATCCATTCGGGATCTGGTAATAAATCGTATACCCCAGTATTATGAACTTAATTCGGGAAAACCAGGAAAATGGAAAATAATGCAAAGATTGTGCAATTTTTGGTAATTCCCCAGTAACTTTAATACTATGAATGAGACTTAGACAATTTTCTAATTCATTTCACATTTCTGTTTTGGGTCAAGATTTGTATTAAGTGACGAAAAATATGTTAAATAAAGTAATATAAGTGCATTCAAAATCAACTAGCAGAGCGATATGTTATACTTTTTCTGACAGCATTCCCCAGGCTGGAGTACATTAATACAAGTTGTATTTAAATTATGTCAACTAGTAGATACAAGTCTGCAGAGTAAAACAAAAATTATCTGTTTCAAAGATCCGGGAGCATTGGATAGGGTATAATTTGTGCAAATCAAGGGCACTCAACATTATTTTCAGCCTAATCCAATGGGTCTTAGGGGGCTGAGGCCAGTGGATGGTGTGCGTAGGCAGAGGGGTCTTGGGGCTAAGGTGGGGCTACTTTGATTTTAGGAACCCCGCGGGAAGTTCCCCCCCCCACACTTTTTTGGCGCCGTCAGTGTGCGAAAATCAGATTAGAACCGTAACACTATTTCTTTTGAAAGACACGTTTCGTTTGATTGTTCGGCGATTAAAGTTGGGTCATAATCCGGTCTCCCGTGACCATTCTTTTGATGACATTTAG
>JAUUEB010476913.1:0-11313 GCA_032362205.1 Clione limacina | reverse complement strand
CATATGTCATATTTGTAATACATCATTTGCTAGAAAAAGTCATTTAACATGTCATATGTTGATTCATACTGGAGAGAGACCACACATATGTCATATTTGTAATACATCATTTGCTAGAAAAAGTCATTTAACATGTCATATGTTGATTCATACTGGAGAGAAACCACACAAATGTCATATTTGTAATACATCATTTACAAAAAAAAGTTCTTTAACACTGCATATGTTTATTCATACTAGAGAGAGACCACACATATGTCATTTTTGTAAAGCATCATTTTCACATAAAGGTTATTTTACACAGCATCTGTTGATTCATACTGGAGAGAGACCACACAGATGCCATGTTTGTAATAAATTCTTTGCAAGAAAAAGTAATTTCACACGACATATGTTTATTCATACTGGAGAGAGACCACAATGTCATGTTTGTGAAAAATCATTTTCACAAAAATCGAGTTTAAGAAGGCATTTGATGATTCATACTCAACAAGACCAGACATTTGTCCCGTCTGTAAAAATCATATAAAACTAAAAAGTTGTGTAACACAGCATTATTTGACACATAATGGATAGCCAGTCATGCGTTTGAAATGTTTGTAAATCACCATTTTGACACACAAGTAGTTTAACAAAGAATTTGTTGATTTATACAGGAGAGCCACCTCACAAAGGTTAAAGAATAGACAAAAACGTAATTTAAGAAAGTATATGTAGAGATTGATACTGAATTGAGTCACTCAAACTTTATCCATAATTGTTACCAAGTTGACAAGCCACTGTACAAAGATTAGGATTGTGTACATTGAAAACCTTGATAAAGACAGACATCACTGTTTTGTTTTTATATATGACAGTTTTCTATATAAATCTTCTACAAAATATATTGCTATGCAAGACTTTTGAGATATGATTTTTCTTTTTATATCTATGAACTTCATTTATTTATAAATAATTTGTTTTTTTATGCACTATGACTAATGTACGTTTCTGTTGTTATTGACTTGTAAGTATTGAAACTATTTCTTACTTAGATGTTTTGAAGTATAACATTTTTCATAAAACTAGCCATGTCTGTGTAAAACTGAAATTGATTACTTAAATTATTGTACTCAAAATAGTATAACAAAAAGATTCATTCAAGTTATTAATATAATAAAAATTAGGTTTTTATGTTGTGACATTTTTTGTAAAAAGAAGAAATGTGAATGATAATTGAGTAGAAAATGGTATACAGTTGTAGTCAAATGATAATGAAAATGTTTCAGATTCAACAAACTTTGAAAATTAAAACTGTTCCTGCAAAACCTTCTAAACTTCTAAAAAGAAAGATTCCATGGTTCTCATATTCAATAGTGTTACCTTTTTATGTTTCTTGAAAAATTGTAAATATTTTTTTTGTGTTTTTCATTGTTGGATGTGTGACTTTTTTATGAAAAACATTCTTTTAATTAAAAAAATAAAAGTCTTCTCAAGCATTTTGAACTTAAAATTTAATCCCATGCTTTTCATTTCTTTTATATGTATAAATATAATTTTTATTCAATGGAGTGACAAATAGGAGAAACAAAATTATAAAAAAGCAGTCTGAAGTTTCTTTTTCTTCTCAAATATTTGAAAACGATTAAGTCACAGCTTTCAAAATCTTGTGTTAAATATTTTGTGTTTGTTTAACAAAAACGTGTTTACTATTGTTTATTAAGGAAAATTGTCAGTTGATTTAATGAAGGGACATTTTTGAACACTGTATCTACTGCATATAAATAACACAAGTAATTCCTGAAGAAAGATTGTAATATATTTACTTGTCAACAACAATACATCAAGGACAGCATCTAAAATATTACTTTTTTAAGTAATAGCTCATGTTGTAATTTGTATGGTCTAAGCTGATAGTCAGTTGAATTTAATGTTCAATAGTTTCAACTTTGATATTCCAATCTTGCTATGAATAGAAAAGTTAAGACTGATTTACAGCTTTTTCTGTAATGGTATATTTCTTAATTTAAAAATTGCAAAAAAACAACTTGAATGAAGTGAAGTAATCACTAATCAATTGAAACAATATCAATGAATATAAAAATAATGAATAAATGAGCTACAAAAGGATAACAACCTACATATGTCGTTTTTAAGTGTAATATAATAATACTTACTAGCAAAGCAACAGACAAGTTTCTTCTTTACATTCAATAAACAATGCATTCATTGTTTGTGTAATTATGTCAGTCAAAATAAGTCTAAAGAACATTTCATAATTTATCTAGAAAATATAGTTATTTTGTTTATGCTTATATATTCTAAAAAATAATACATCTAACAAAAGAAAATCTATTTTGTTCATTTTACCTAATAAAAATGTAATAAACCCAGAACATTTGTATAAAGAAACATATGGTTTTAGAAGCCAATGAGAAATTAATGTATGATTTGCATGACATTACAACCAAGTTAGTATGACCATTGATAATCTTTAAGTGAAGAAAAAGGTAAAAGTAGAATTTCTGAGGATATCAAACAGAATATATTTTTGCATGAACTGGAAACTATATTGATATAAATAATATAAAATATTGATGTGTGTACAGATTGCAGAGCTTTTGTAGTTAAACATTATTTGACCAGCAGCTTTAAGTGTTATACCAGTCATGATTTACTGTGTACATGTTTCCAAGCTAACGATCAGTGTGAATGTGCCTGACCCTTGATGTGAAAAGCATATATTTGACCTCTTATGCAATTGAAAAGCTATCATGTTGCCATAGCAAATTAAGTTCTTGATCTTCTTTGTATTTTGCTAAGATAAATATATCCTTCAATTTTGTTAGCCTGATGGAATATACTATCAGGGGGTAAAAGTGATGAATCTCAAAGGTTTATTTTCTAAAAAATTATTTTAACATCTTAATAAAGCTTTAAACGAAGTAAATTTATTAATATTATAATAACAACATGGACGCAACTGGTTTAAATCCATGTTTACTTGTGGACATGTGATTATTACCTTCAATTAACTTGTCTTGTTTTCAAACATGAAAATAGTTTCCGGGTGTATGTTTATAGTTTGGGAGGGGGAATTAAAGTTCACTTTGTACCCTTAGCACTTTACTGCATCTGTTTTTAAATGATCCATATGATGTGTGACCACATAATGATTTTCATGTATGTCCTTCATGCAGGTTAGAAGTAGGACCCTTATTTAAAATATACTCAACGAGTAACATTCTAAAAGTAATGTCTGACATTTTTTTTAAAATATTTTTTACAAAGTTATTGCCCTTGTTGATTTTGTTGCTCTATTTTCTTTATAAATTGAAAAACACTTGCCTCTAGTTATCGGGGTAGGTCTCTCTATGAGTAATTATTGTTTCTGGTTTCACATTTGTATAAAATATTTTGTAATTTTGATTTCATGATGGCTAGAAATGTATCTCAATGATTCCAAGAAAACAGTTGGTCTGCATCTGATTTCATCAAAATACTGATAGTTTTTTATGCCATTTAATTGTGCTTCAAGTTTTTCTTTTAACCTTAAATAATGTTAAATCATGTAATTTTGCAACTTTAAATCCACAACAAATTTATGAATTTATTAACGATTTTAATTTTTTGGATATAATGCTTTGGTTGTAATCGTGCGTGTGTGGTTTTGAATGTGGTTGTGTGCATGCATTATGTACATTTTACACTTTTTCTTTGGATTGTTGTAAATAATTGTAAGGCACTTTGAGCATATTCTAAAGGGAAAGCGCTAAATAAATAAAATTATTATAAGTAGTAGTATTCATTGAATCAGACATGTATTAAAGGTGTAATTTGATTGCGGGCAATTCTTGTGGTCAATTCGGAGATAACTGGACAATATTGACAACATTTGATGTCCTCCTTTTGATCCGAAAAAATTGTTTTTCTCATAGATTATTCAATTAATTGAGTATTTGTTGTTGCTGGTATCTTATCAATGATGCTGAAGATTTCAGATTGACTCAAAACAGCACTTGGCATTGTGATATATTGTCAACAACACAGTTTTTGTTCTAATTTAAAGTCCTTTACAAAAGATGCTGACTCAGCATTTCTATCATATTTTCTTATCGTTTGACGAAATAATTACAAATGACAGAAAAATTAATGATAAAGTTTCAGGACTTTTTGTGTCACTTTTGCCTTTCTTCTACATGTGAAACAAGATAACGAAAACCAAGAAATTGACCAAATTCTTTTTTATCACTTTGCCTAAGAAGGGAGATCTTCTATAATGCAATAACCATCGCACCAAGTCAAATAACAAAGTCAAATCAGCCACCCAAATACAATCATTTTGAGAATAACACTGAATAGATTGAAATGATTGCAGAGGAACAGGCTCGATTCATGAGAGGAAAAAGCAAAGTTGTATGAGTCTTTAAATTAAATAAAAAGCCTTTGTAAAAACACCTGTAACATCAACTTTGCATTTAACAGAGTATGGAATGGATCACTCATAGTTAGAATTAAGAAAAATAGGATTGACAAAAACTTCATTGTATTTATTGAAAAGCTTTATAAAATTGCAACAAGTGATTTTACAACACTGGTGCTATAGATGAGTGGTTTCAAACAATTGTTGGAATAAGACACTGTTGTTTTCTTTCACCCACCCTGCTCAATATCTTCTCTGAAAGTATAATATGAACTGCTAAAGATGGTAACGCAACAACAGTCAAATCAAGGGGCAAAATATTTTTAAATCTTTGATTTGCAGACGACATAAATCATCTCGCAGATAGTGAAAATGAATAGATAAATTATTTTTAAAAGCCTAACGCTCAAGACCTTATGGAATTGAGATAAGTGTGGGCAAAACAAAGATAATTGCAAACAACAATACAATGGCTTCTCAAAGCAAAGCAAATTCAAAACACTATCCTCGAGACTGTCAAGCAGTTTTAATATCAAGGGGCTATAATCACAGATGGAGGTTCAAGAACAGAAATACTTTCTTGCATAGCTCAATTGTTAGAAAACTTGTAGGAGCCTTAACAATTGATTTTCCAAAAATATTATTGTATATTGATTCGTACAGAGGTCATGCAAATGAGTAGTAACTAATGAAATAATGTAATTTTAACTAATTTACCGCTGGTTTAGGCCCCTGTTCCGGTCAATTTACAATAAAAAATGTTATTGTTTGCAATATGTTGTTAGAAATAACTTTTAGTAACATTAAAACATAGTTTGCTAAAAATTTCACGGTTTATTGATTTGTCAAGGGGTTATGCAAATGAGGGTTTCTTCATAAAAGGCAGTAATTTAATCTCATAAACTGACTTGCACGACACATGTACGACTCAATTTACGATAAAAAAAATTGCACACTTAGTAATTAAAAATATTAGTTTTTACTTAATTCTAATAATAAGTAACGGGAATTACCTGCGAAATGGAAAAGGTTTTGTGTTTTACTATATATTACTACATACGCTAATCACCTAACTAAAAAAGCAATTTTTTTACAAAAAAACTTACCCAAAGTGATTTTTATTTTTCATATGATTTAAACGTGTCAAGGCAATGTATTTAGAGGTGCTGAAACTTTAGATACGCCACTTTGAATTTCCGACCTTATTAGAGACGAGATAGTGACCTGATGACGTCACGTTCACGCTTGTCCTCATAATTCGAAAACTAATTGTCGTCCTGTAAAAACAAATACATACACGTGTGTATAATCTTTTTGGCAACACATTTCATTTGCAACCAGTCTCGATCCATTCTGAGTATGTTGTTATTTTACCATTAGTCAGCCCGTGTTCGTGCTAATTCGAGACAAGCCCCTAACCTCCTGACTTTTAGGATTAACATTCACAATGAACTTTATCAGGTTAATTTTTACTCTATGGTTTAAATGTGTTTTTAAAGTTTTTTAAGCTTACTAAATAACGCCCACACACGTGAACAATAGATCAAAAGATACCAAGAATGAAGATACTAATTAGAAGCTTAACAGTCTGATTGTCTCTATTGATCGTATAATCGTATAAACAAGGGTAGCTGAATACAGAGACGTATTGAGATATGTTGTTAGATCATTGTATGAATCCCTACAGCGCCCGTCCTGACAAGTATTATTAGAGGTACAATGTACGAGTCATCTTCATTGGCATATACTCGACAGCTAGCTACTAGAGCTATTCTAAGTGAATCATTATTAATATTTCTCTCGTTTCCTTTCCCTTCATCTCCTTCTTTATTTATCTCCCTTTCACGACCTACTTCAGCTTGAACCATTTGTCATATGACTTGAGATTGACGGATGCCACGTGATAGACAGTTTAAGCTGAAGTAGGTCACTGGGTAGTTGGTCTGGCAGTATCCATGAATATCCCTTGAAATAGTATAAAGTATTTATAGAAGAAAATTCTAGAATAAAATCAGTACCCATCTTCATTCTATGAACCAAATATTAAAAAGACTTTAGATCAGATAATCAACGCTGAATCAGTAAAGACAAAGGATGAAGCCCAAATAGATGAAAAAACTATATTGAAATTGTTATACAGTTCAGAGGTAAGGGCATTGAACACTATAAACAGGTTTTACGTAAAATAAAATCTCAATACACAGTGGTTATAACTCTAAGAAAAACTAAAACAGTTATAATTTTCCTTAAACTTCCTGTTGACAAAGAACTTAGAAGTGGTATCGTGTACCAAATCAAATGTCCGCGCTGTCAGGCGCACTTTGTTGGTCAGACTGTCCGAAGATAGGTCAACTGTTCATTTTGTCAATTATCTAGATATAAATATATGTATTTACAATAATAACATTTTGTTATTTTTCTACTTTTCACAAAAAAATAATTCTAAAAATGACACCATTGTCGAAAAATAAATCGTTTTTTCAACATTGTTGACACAATAAAAACATCTAGATAAAAAACGAATGATGCCACTCTTGCATCATTGGGGAATTTTCACAATACTGACAACAAAAACTGGCCACTTGTTAAAACCGAAAATGCTTTTAAATGACAGTTATGGCTGAGACGATTGAAAATATGTATTTACTTTTGCGCTACGACAAATTGTTCTTGGTTAAGTGTCCAAAATAACCAGTGTGATGTCATAGAAAATGACGTCAATTCCTTAAAAATGATACTGAAAAAACGTTTATTATAATTTAAAAGTTAACTCATGTTTGTAGTCAGTTGGCATAGACGCTGCTGGGGGTGCCAGAGAGGGCGGTACTTTTGGTACCCCCGAAACCGCAATGCACTCTGGACACAGCTGATAATGGCACACGAATATAGAATGTGATGCATGCCTCTGTGCCACCACAAGTTTGTAAGGATGCTCCAGGATGCTCAATTTAACATAAGTTAACATCAACAATATTAAAAACAGTCTTTTGGAGGGCTAGGTGACAGGTGAGGGCCGCCACCCACTGATATAGGTAGTCGCCGTTCATAGGTTATGTCATATTGCAAGGATCGCAAGCTACTGGGAATGCTTTGTTGGATGGCAGGGCCCCCGTATGCTTGATAGCAGTGAATTGCACCCTTGATGCATATGTCTGACGGGAAGTGTTTACCTGGACTTATTCTTCTTTAGGCTCGGGAGGGCAAGTTCGACCTCGAAAGTGGGGGTTGGGAGTGTGAGTTACACCGAACTTAGCTTGTAAGTCGGAGGCTGAAGCATCCAGGAGTTAAACCACAGTGGTATATAAGTCATGTAGCTTTTACCTCCCGACCATCAGTCTTGGCAGTGGTATTTAACCGGTGGGATCTCCATTCTTGCAATTTTTGAATGATACACTCATGGGGGCACCTGTCAAAGGCAAGTTTATAATCTTCGCCGGGCATCGTAGCGTTAAATGTGACTCTGCTAATGAATTGGATTTGTGTCATGTAAGCTGCTGGGGTGCCAGAGCGGGAGGTACTGTCAGTACCACAAAGCTGGTGACAGCTGAGGTTGACACTGGAATATAGCATGAATTGCATGCTTCTGGGCAACAACTATTATGTAAGGATGGTTCAGGGTGCTAAGGGTAACCTAGGTTTTTTTTAACATTGTAGCTCAAAAATGATACATTGATAACATGTACTCGGCGTACGAATCCGATAAAAGCATTTTTGGTGTTATTGGTTGAGTTTAACGTGAGTAATTGGCCATATTCTATGTTATGTGCTCAAGATATATTGTAATTTATAATACTTTTATAAGAAGGTGGTCACTGTACAAGTCATATTAGAAATATATATGTTTTTATTGTATGTATGTTTAGTACACAATCTAAGTAACCTTAAACATGTAGGTTATAATACATTTGGCTGAATAAAGCAACGACATTGCCTGTAAAATTAGATAAGTCCTTTAATAAACTAAATATTACTATATATCGTGAGCACAAAACGCATAAGTTGGTCATTTGCTCACGTAAAACTAACAATATGTCACCAGAGAAGATTTAATTGGATTCGTCTCACCGAATACATGTTTTGTATGTACCCATTTGTTGAGCTACGAATATAAGTTAACAAGAAATGCATTCTATATGTTTTTCAGTAACATTGTTAATGTTGTGACGTCGTTTTTTATCGCGTCAGGCTGATAGTATTATCCATAACTAAGGAACTAATTGGTGTAGCGCGAACATGAATACATATTTGCAATCTTCTCGGTCATAACTATCAGTTGCAATCATTCAACTTCTTTTCTGAGGATCTTTAGTTTTTGACAAACAAACACCCATTGGTCAGTTCTTGTGTCGGGTCTTGTGGATATTTGGCATTTCACTGCCAGACTAAGTCGCCAAAATCTCCTTGAGGTCTTTCAACAATTTCTCGATAGTAAATGTTTAAATTGTACTAGTTATTTGTTGGATCCAACGACACTTAAACTCCCACAATAACTAAACCCAGTTCAGTTTTTAAAGACTAAGCACTTATAACAATATTATTAGCAGTACAAATTCCAATTGGACAGTCTTTTATCTACTTCTGATTATTTTTCGACTATTTCATATAATCACCCGTAGTCAAACCCTATTTATTGGCCTTACTTCTGACTAATTAAACCAGCATATTTCCTATACTTTCCTTTTTTCCACCTGTATGAAACCCAAAAAGATAATAAGAACGAATTACTGTTCCCCTATTAGGAAAGGGACGTCCAACGTCCAACATTTTACGAGCGTACAAAACATACTATTTTCTGTTACCCCCCCCCCCCTCTCCATCAAAAGGAGTAAACTTTTAATGTTGATTTTACAAACGACAACAGTGCACAATTATCAGAAATAGTTCGACATTTTCAAGAGCGTACAAAGGCTTTAACAACCTTCTCTCCATGCTACACTCTGTACGCTCATGGAAATGTCGAAAATTCATGACGGTCCTTCAAATTACTCCGTTTAAAATTCTAGATGCACTAATGGCTAAAGAAACAGGACCTTAGAAACGACCCCCGCAGTCCCCGAAACGTGTGGCTATGGATTTTCTTTTAAGGAAATAGGGCATCGCAAACCGTTTAACTCTTATGTTATACCGTTATATCAAGGGGGTCGGGGGGGGGGGGTCGAAGCAAAGTTGAAACTATTAGGAATTTCATTATATGAGCCATTAAATTCTCACCCATTCAAATCAACTTAAACCGGATTCTTACTCAAGTAAAAGTTCCCTTATACTATAAACAACACTAAACTTAAAGAAACTACTTCAGAAAAAGTTCTGAGTGTCTTTGTTGATCCTATGTTAAATTTTGATCATCATATCAATATTACAGTTAAGAAAGTCAGGAAGATGTCTGGTCTAATAATTCGCACCATATCATACAAATCCAAGGAAAGCATGATACCTTGATACAGATCACTCACACGCCCTATTATTGAGTATGGTATTTCCGCATGGAGCTCTTATTTAAGGAAACACATAGACCTTATTGAAAGTGTACAACGACATTTTACAAAATTCGTTGTTGGAGTCAAAGACCTTGATTATCCAGAAAGAATGAATTTTTTTAAACTGCCAAGTCTGGAATTAAGAAGATTGAGAGGTGATCTCACCTAGACTTATAAAATATGTAATAACATATACGATCCAGCCACTACCTCTCACCTTTTTGAGTTAACTCTTTTGACAAAACTCGTTCTAACGGTCTAATAAAAATAACTAAAATTACTACCAACAACAATTCAAACAGTTCTTTACTAACAGAGTTATAAATTTATGGAATAACTTACCATCACATGTGGCAAAATAAAAAACAGCCAATGCATTTAAGAACAGTATTGACAGAATTTTCAAAGAGTATTTATATTCTACAAATATTAAAACTAAATTTCCAACACTGATGACAACGCCCTTGGTGTATATACACTCAAATGTATAGTCAATACTGTAAAAATTAAAATTGACTATTGACGCCAAAGACTCTTAAGCCTATAGTGCCGTAAAGCTATGCTATGCTAAAGCTGCAAACATAAAGCGGTCGAAAAGGCTAAGGAAATAGCCTATAACGCCTATATCCCTACATATTATCCCTACAAAATATACGCGAACAAAAATAGCTATGTTTTTTTTTACATTTGAACGGAGGCTAGAAAACCTCCGTTCCTTCATTAAATGAAGGAACGGAGGTTTTCTAGGCTCCGTTCCTTCATTTAATGAAGGGATGGAGATTTTCTTACCCGCATCAGCTCCATCCCTTCATTAAATGAAGGGATCAATTCATGAAGTCCGTAAACTCTACCAGCATTATACTCAGGGGTGGCGAAACACTTTTAGGGCAGGGGGGGGTGAACTTTTTTAAGGGCACTTTTTCGGAGGGAGAGGGCACTCTACCACACCCAAATCGCCTTTGTTGGACGAGAAAGTGCGCTTTTCGCCTCTTCAAAATGCCCTTTTCTGGATGAAAATGCCGTTTTGGACGAGAAATGCCCCTTTGAGCGCTTCGAAATGCTCTTTTTATGCGGAAACATGTCTCCCCCCCACGAAAAGGCATTTTTCGCCCCCCCCCCCCAACTGTGCGAGGGCAGCGGGGGCATCGCCCCCGATCTTCCGCCACCCCTGATTATACTGGAGAGTACAATTTACTGGTTCTTATCTATTTAAAAAAAGAGTGTAAGGGCAATGACATGTTTGAAAACCACACTATAGTTTTAATGCGTGTTTTTATGTTTATCAACGAACTCCTCTAAAACATCAATATACAAGTCTTAGTGTACCTGTACTCCAGTAAATTTGGAGCCTAGGCTTGCTGTTCATAATTTTTGTCACTTTCAAGCCTCTTTTGTTCTTAATTTTCTTTTACACACATTCAGGGCAATACAGTA
>JAUUEB010476902.1:0-11315 GCA_032362205.1 Clione limacina | reverse complement strand
ACAGAGAAAATATAGAACAAAGATGCCATGAAACTAAATATGGAAACACTTGCACCTTCTTCCTGTCGCACATAATAAACGAGCAACAGCCTAATGAACACAAATTTCTATTTCCGTATTTAGAGAAATTTGAAGAAAACCTGAATCAAAAAGTGACTTCTATTACATGGTGTTTCAAAACATGATTTTAAAGAAGGGGGTGGTGGCATGTTTGCGCATGGTGGAGAGGGAGAGGTCTACAGGGTGGTTAAAAGGTGTTTTCTTTATTTTTGTATCTTTTCCGCGCAAGACCGAGTACTAAGCCACTAAATAAATGCATTAAAATAAAGCAGTATTGAGAAACAAATGAATGTCCGAAACCAGTTTGTAGGAGATAAGTGAGTTACATTTACTATTGGAACTGGAAGCAACTTTTATGTTACTAATTCAAGGTGCAAACGAAGTTCTCAATGTGAATCATACTTGTTTCATAAAAGGACAGAATACAGTATACTTTTATCAAGCTAAAGCACAGATTTGAAAATTTTCAAATGTAAGAGTTTTTTAAAAATAGAATTGATAGATATTTCATGAAACATATTTTCCCCAAAAGTATAGAACTTGCTTTAGTCTTCACAAGTTATCTTATAACTGAGTTAAATCTATGTTGGTCAACTTTTATACAATATTTATTGCATTCATGCTTCTCAATTTTTAACCGGAAGTTTTTAACAATGCCTTATAACGCCAATACTAAAATAAGGCCAACGGCTCAACAGCCTAAAGTGCTACTACTACTATGACTACTACTAGTTAGATTTATTAAATACGAAGGAAGTAATAAATAAGTTCAATTCATGATTCGGGTAAACAGGTAAACAGGGAGTCACGTTCGAAGATATTATAGCCTTCTTTTTATATGCTCATTAAAACTAATACACGCAACTGTACAGCTTGTGAGCGAACGTTTGTAGTATTCTATCTAGCTAGATCTACATCGTTTGAGTAAGAACGTCCATCTAAGATTGATGGATGTGTGTTTTTTCATTTTAAAATCCATCAAATAAATGTAAAAAAGTCTTGCCTTTCAGTTTGGAGAAATTGTACACTATAATATAAGACTATGCCAATTTCCAATCAAGTCTATTTTAGTTAATTTATATTGTTACCTACTGACCTACTATAGAACTAATAAGCCTCTTATTGTATGCCTCAATAATGTGACGTCATCAGAAACGATGATTTACCAGATAGTGCCGACAATGAGTTGGGGGTGTAAGAAGATTTGCAAATAAGTAAATGGGAGATTAGGTTGAATATTTAATAAATTGCATTATCATGATTAAAAACGTGACAATGACAAGGTCAAGCGAAATGTAATGAATAAACATACGATGGTTGAAAGAAAATCTCTTGTCTAAGGTTATAAATGCTGGACAATTTCTTCTTTCGTATAATTATTCCAATTATGAGAGTGTAATCTAAGCTTATTTGTCACAGGGCATATTCTTCATACAACCGTGCCTGATTGCTCTGTGGAAATAATATTTATAAACTTTTCACACTTTATATACAGATTAGGATGAGAATGGTTGCACATCACAAAATACTTTATGAAGCCCATTCATTAGTGAGACAGTATAACACTGTTAAACTTGTTTATGACGTAGAGAAACAGACTTGTCTTTGAAATTCCCCATTTTATCAGCAATATATTTTGATTTTGCCAATTGATTATTCGTCAAATATCGAACACGGAAATTGACGTTATCATTTATGTAAATCTAACCAAAGTCATG
Source organism: Clione limacina (assembly GCA_032362205.1). Lineage (NCBI taxonomy): Eukaryota > Metazoa > Mollusca > Gastropoda > Pteropoda > Clionidae > Clione > Clione limacina. The sequence continues at coordinate 9,537 of JAUUEB010476902.1, read as the reverse complement.
ATCAGCACATTTATTTATTTTTATTTCATCCGGGGGATTTTGACAAATGAATTCATAGACATTTGTTTACTCAACTACGCGAAGTCAACTCCTTTTAGGGTTAGTCTGAGTCCTGGTATCCTCGGAGACAGATGAACAAACATCACAAATTCCCTGAGAATTTTTGAGGGTTTCTATAATACGTGTTTATAAATAGATTAAACATTTATTCTTCGCTAAGATGTCTCAAAAGCCGGCTTTACAACTTGATTTGGTCTGAGCATCGTGCAAACATAAAGTGTTTAACAAGTCCTTCTCTAGATGTCTCGCACACTTTACATTTTTGTTCAAATAATCTTGTTCTCAATGTTCTTCAAATCCCTGATTCCACAAATATCCAAGAGTTTGCGCTATATTATCCTCAAATCAATTAAAATATCTGCTCTATTTGACTTCAAATGCTTATAACAATGTGATGATATTTCGCTGTTCAGTCACTCAATACTTGGTCATGTTTTGGTAGAATTGTAATATTGAGATACGTTTACATACAACACCAAGACGACTTGCTTCACCCAAATAGATCACAACAAAGACATTTATTTTTATTTTAGCGGGTTATTATATTAACAGTTTAAAGTTGATTATGTAAACCGTTTAAACCTATGATTACACATATTTGAATTAGCTAATAATTAAGTCAATCAACCGAACATAGTGTTTACACACAGAGGGTGTATTTCTATCATTATTACCCGATAAAAAATCCCCAATCGTTATAGTATCAGAAATCCATTACAACGTTTTTATCTTTAGTTGTTCAGTTAAACATTAACAAACACTGTATTGTCTTCAATATAATTATGCTAATGACAATGTACACGTATGCAAAGCGAGATGAGCTTGAGAAATCTAACGCGTTTGTAGCAGTTTGAGCGTATAAACTAAGCGAATAAAGTAGTCAGTGTACAGTTTGTTGATACAAAATTATTTGAACTACAAGACCCAAGGGAAAGAAAAGTTTAAGCAATTACTTATGACTTAAATCGATCGAAGATCGATTAGTTCTTTTGGGCGCCTAAAAAACACATTCTGGGAAAGGAAAGGGCTCAATCTACAAACCAAACTGAAGGTATACAGAGCAGTAGTCCTGCTCTATGCCTGTGAACCATGGACAACATTTGCTAGGCACGAAAGGATCCTCAAAAGATTTCATATCAACTGCCTAAAGAACATTATCCATATCACATGGGAAGATAAGATTCCCGACACAGAGATTCTTGAGAGAACAGGACTAACATATATTCAAACCCTACTAAGAAAGAACAAAGTTCGCTGGGCAGGACATGTCATCAGAATGGGTGACGACAGGATCCCCAAGAAGCTTCTTTATGGTCAGCTGAATGAAGGCAAGAGGTCTGTTGGAAAACAGAAAAAGAGATATGAAGATACTCTGAAGGAACACCTGAAGGACTTCAACGTAGATCCCTCCTCTTGGGAGAAAAAAGCTTCGGACAGGGCAACTTGGCGAAGACTGAACACTCAAGGAGCCAAAAGCTATGAAACGAGAAGAAAAGATGAGGCCAAAAAGAAAAGGACTCTGAGAAAGAGCAGAGACACTTCAGCAATTTCACTAGACTGCCCCGTCACCTGCACCATATGCAGCAGATATTCTAGGGCAAGAATCAGCCTAATTAGCCACTCACGTACACATTCAACATCAAACTAAAACACACCAATACACATACTGCTAACTGTTGTCTTGGTCATCATTCACTGAGAATGGACGAACACTATTATTAAATCGATCTAAGATGTACAATTTTGTGCAGACAAAACTAAACTGTTTTTTGTACTCTTGTCACTATTAGATTAATGCCATAAACATGTATAAAGAGCTCAGCGAATGTTTAAATGCAATGACTTCCAAGAGCGACACTGGGATTTGAAAAGAGACAGTGTTAATGTAATTTGCAAAAAAACAGTCTAGTACCAATTTTGAAATGTACAGATAAATTCATTATTGATGTGTCTTTGCATCAAATGATGTGATAATTCACATTAGGTTTGGACAAGTTACTCAATCACTGGTGACGACATTATACATTACAAGACAATTTCACACGTTAATCTTGTTTTTAATCTGCATAGTCATTTGGATGTATGGGGTTTCCAATTCCCTTGGGTTCTGTCCTGTTCGTTTCTTATATTTTCTACATTTGTTATTATACGTTTCATACATTAATAGGACACACAATGTTAACTCTTCTCACAAATACTTGAAGAACATCTTCAGCTTTCATGAGGAATTTCAACTATGATTTGATACATTTTTTTACACTTTAAATAATACGTGAATATAAAATTATAGACTTTAACATGATAATGTTTACTCCACAGAGATCGAACAACCGACTTCTCAGACCGATCGTTAACAATGCATTGTAATTATAGTTATTATGGATACCTGCAACAGTAATATAGTCCAAATATAGACGTCACATGTTGTCAATAAACTATGCATTTTTCTTTCTACTATAGTAAGATAACGTTTTTATCTCAATTGTTCAAGAAGCTAAGACAAGAGGTGAATATACACTAACAACAAGTGCAATATATTCACAAGATTTGCTGTCGTGTGTCCTTGTGTTATACAAAATGATATATTGACATTTTCTAGTGATGAAGAATCTATAAACAATCATGTTACCTCGTCTGGTTATATGAGATAGGGAAAACTCTTGTTCAAGTAACACTCCCCTCAGAACTGATCAATATTAATCTTAGTATCGCTGTTTTATTCTCTATTGCTTAGTTAACTCGTCAGTTAGTCCAGATTGTATAGATAATAGTTGAGTAAAGCTAGAATTTAATAAATAAAAATATATAAGGTAGCACTTTGTAAATATTTGATTCCCAATATATGGAAAAAAAATGAGAGCATTTTTAGGAATCAAGATAAAATTTGTCAAGATATGTGAATTGTTCTACTGTGCAAAGGTTTTGTTTCAAATAGTTTATAAGGCCACATATACATAGTGTTCGCTTATTGTTCTTGTGTAGATTCTGTTCTTAATAAAGTTATTGATGACGACACTTTCATATTTTAAAACTAACGTAGATAAATCTAAAGCTATGTATGTGCATTAAACCAAACGAAGATGGGTTTTTTAAACCTAAAACCAAACATTACTTTTCTTGATCTAAGGCATATTTTGATAAAACATGTAGGCGACGTGGGCCTCAAAACGTATTTGGAAATTTATAAAATGAGTGGGGGTCAATTGTATTTCTTTGTGTGCAATTTTCTCTGCTTTGTTAGTGTCTTGCTTCTCGTAGCCAATCCTTGCAGCACCAAACTTCAATAGTATTAATAAAGCAAAGTGCCCAACCACATATAAAAGGATTATTTCGTTGACGTCTTGATCCTTACTTTTTGGATGTATGAAAGGAATTATAGCAAAAACATCCAGACTTAGAACGGAATGTCACTGAATAGACTTTCCTTGTCCACATGTTTCTACTATAAGCTCGTCAACTAGAGTAAAATAATCATTTTCTTAACCTGGACCGTGACATAAACTGTGAATGCAGGATCAGTTCGTATGACTGCAGCTTCTTGGTTTATATGTGAATTGGAATCAATACGTTACCGTCTTGAAATATGGATGAACAATGTGAATTGACATCAGATCCTATGTGTATATGTGAGCTATGCCATAATAATATGACATTGATAGCAGGTTATGTTTGACAGCAATATCATTTGCGTCTGTTTATCTTTATTACAAAGTCGAAAAAAAGAATCGCAGAATCAAATTACGACTATAGATTATAAACATTTGCATTACATTTTTAAAGCTGTCTTTAAGAACGTACTAATTTCAGAAGCTGTCTTTAGATATTAACGAACAGAAAATTCATCGGTTATAATCTTTATTCTAATTCATTTACGTGACAACAACTTGATTGTTTTCGTTAATTAGTTAAGTCTTTTCTCGTTCAGTATTCTAATCCTTGGTTGTGGATACCGCTTTAGCAGCTCCACAGTGTTTGATTAATGCATATAAAAAATTGTTTGATTACTTCAAATAACATATTCACAGACACGATATTATGCCTAATTTATCCGTTTTCCGTTAAAATAATCATGTTTCTTAATTTTTTTGCCTACTCTTTGCAATCTTGACAGATTCGAAAAATACCTAGATTTCTTTCCTTTTCTATGTTTCTTGCTGCCCACAGTTTTTTTCTTAGATAATGATAATATATCAAATTAACCAAAAACCCAATTGGCCAAGCAATTTTGCAGACAAAGAAAAACGTATTGATAATTATTTTAGCATTGAGATAGGAAAATAAATATTCGTTCACTGTTAACGTTATTGGAGCTCAATTTGATACACATAATAAGATTGAACGTTTTTTGTCACTGATTTTGTTTGTGTGTTTGTATGTATCGGGATAACAGTCACACGGTTTTACTTAATCAACACAAAACTTAGACATATCAAGACCTACATTTAAGCTTTTGGTGTAAATTGGTACAATACGATTATTAAGTAACTTTTGAAGTATTTTATTATATACTAGTGACTTAGTACCCGGTTTTACCCGGGAAGGATACAAAAAAGAAGAAAATAACACACTGACTTTTTTACCACCATGTAGACCTCTCTCTTCCCCACTATGCGCACATATGCCCAGAACTCGCTTTAAGAATCACAGTTTTTGACCAACCTGTATATCAAACCTTTGGAGTTTGTTTACATTTAAGACGGAAAGAGAACTTTGCGTTCACTAAATTTGCAATTAAGCATTTCCGGAATATGGTTCATGTTTGTTCATGATAAATGGCAGGTGATTAACAGAGAAAACAAAGTGAAACTAAAACGCTAATAACCTTTCTTACAGTCAACCGATTTTTACCAAACGTTTAACGACACATTTGCAAATATTTACCAACATGTTACTAAAATTGCAAGTCAATTGAGTTACAACTGTGGCTGAAATCCTATTGCATACACACACACAGCCACAAATAAATAAATAAATAAATAAAGATACTTTGAATTATATAATGTAGATTATGATAGTCGAATAGAGCATCTAACTGACTTAAAAGACTAGTGTTCTTTCCGGTTTGAACATTAGACCTACGTAAGCGAATGGAAAGTTCCATTACTGCATTCATTTGAGATTTGTATCTTCGGAGCCGGAGAGCAAGATGTCTTCTAGAGGTCAGACACAAAAGAAACACGCATGCACATTCAGACCAACAAGGAATCATCCGGTTAAGCGATTGATCTTAGTAAACCAATAGAAAACCGCACTCGCGGCATATAGGTTCACACATTGTTTACGGAGACCCCGCCGGCGCCAATATGGCTTATGTTCATCTTTTGGTAAAAATCCCTTTGAATGACATCTATCACTGGACAACTTTAGAGCAAGAATTATTCATTGACGGCGTAATAATTGACAACACCGATATAAGCGCCGTAATTATTATAATGCGCTGTACATTTCGAGTAGTGTCGGGTTAATATCTGATAAGTTCACAATGACTACATATTACATATATCCCAGCAGGCAGTGATTACTGTTTTTATTGTTTGGATTTCAAGGTGAACGGCAATAAGCCACTAAAATATCATATACAATTTATGGTGATCTAAACCGTTTTTAAATCGGATCTTTGTGTGTTATTCATTAAATGCTAATTCCGAGCTTTAACCCTGATGCATATCTCAATTTTAATTGATAGACAGGCTTGCTCACGGAAATCCAATTCCAATCGGTTTAGAATTCTTTGAAATTGCACCACTTACATTGATTGTATGGTTCCCGGGGTAATTTTTGGCGTTGACATCAAAGCGAAGTAGAAGGAATAACACTGAAATTCACTATTTTGCGGCAGTTTCAATAGTAGACATCATACGTCACAGAAGGCAGTTTCAAATTAATTTCAGTGCAAGAAACACAATTGCAAACGCATGACCACAATATCAATAACCAGCCCATGCACCTTAAATTCATTTTATGATGCAGTTAAATGGTTTGTTTATCATATACATCGATACAATTTTACCATAAGTTGCCATTGAGTTATAGTTTTGGTTTTAGCTATGGGAATTATTGTACAGCTTTTGTGAGGGGAGTAAACTATATCATTAAGTATTCGATAACTCATTTTATCAAACCATTATTTCGGTCAAATAGATATTCTTTTTTTCAATTTCATACATTTTTGTTTGACAATTCAATGTCCCTACTTTCTTTTTTTTCAAATAAACTTCATAATAATTACACAAATTATTATATCAAAGTACTTGTTTTGGTGGCAATTTAACACCACTGTCCTATTAATTGAAGAAAATCAAAATATCCTTATTTCATAGAAACAACAAAATATTTAAACACATTAAAAGGCAGGGTTCTAGAAAAATTACACAATTTAAGACATGTGTTACGAATACCTGAGCCTAAAGTCCTTTCTGGGGTAAGCTTAATCTTCATTGTGTTTTATTTCTACAATAACCATTTGTTTAAACTTTTACTTAACTGATACACATAATCATCTTTTACATAACAATAACAACTGTTTTTATTCACTCTCACCTTGTCATTTTTTTGGTCAAGCGCTTTTTATCTGGCTTTCATTAAAATAGAAGTTATCAATGGTTTTTGTTTTCTCATTTCTATAATTTCAGCGCTCTAAAAGCTGTCTAAACTTGCAATCACTTAGTGACGGGGATGTCTGCTGTTGAATGGAGAATTGATTTCAAAATCTTGCGTTTGAATCCGATGTAAATGCATTTTGTGTTTTTTTCTTAGATTGTCTAAGCATATGAATAGCGCGACCACAAAACGGTACTGATAGTCAGATGTACATTGACATCTGTCGTCTGAATGTCAGGATGAATAGATGGGATCTTTCACTAAGTAGAATGTTGATTGCACCTCAGAAGACTACCAAAGTGTGGCAGGCAATTGCGTAAATGAAATTGTCCCCAAAAAAGTAGATAAGTCTAGACAAGGTGACGAAAATATTACTTTCTGGCTAGTATGGCATCAGTTAACTTACCCTTTGACCACCGAAATGAGACATTTTGTATTTAAACAAGAAGAGTAAAACATTAGTTCTAAACATTTTTTGCCCCTTTGTTGGTGCCTAAATATCTTGGCCTTCTAACTTAGAATTTGTTATGTTCTCAGTAATACAGTTGAGATGGGGCACATGCATTCATACAATTTTTTTATTCAGTGTTTGCCACAAACAGTTAAACAGTCATTTGATTTGTGAACGTCTCATACAGATTTATTTGTTCTCCGTGTCTTTTCTACCCAGAGTTTTCACGTCGTATTAATATTTGTATTGTTCTAGGCTACATATCGTTAGACCAGTTTCTGATCTTAATCAGCAAACACCAATACCTAAGACTGCTTCGAAATTCCCCTCCGCATACAACTTTTTAACTAAAGCAAGAAAAACAATTTTAACATATAAAAGAAACGTTGAGGCTTCAGCGACATAAAAAAAACGATGCCATCAATACAACAGAGACAATACGACTTGATGGATTAAAATATCTCAACCCTGATGTCCACACTATTTACGTCTGAACCTGACAATTTTACATATCTCACGCCATTCTTATGAGGTTGACTTGCGTATGCTTTGTAAATTGATGATTAGTTTCGACCCTGTTATCATGTCACTGCATTTATCTTGAGAGAAACATATGTTATTATCGCAATCTCTTTTAATATGTCTCTTTTGTGTTTTTAACTCTAATCATATCACATAACTATCCGCCCCTTCACAGTTCATTTTTACAGTTGTCGCCCTTTGTCTCTCCGGTATATAATGCTTCTCTCGTACCTCCCCATCCCTATACATTAACAATCGTGGACAATTTATCCGCAGTCTTCCTTTAGATATCAGAAAGTGATGGACGATGCCGCGTTCTAAATTTGTGCCTGTTAATCATTCTTTAAGGATTGTAAGTAAATAATCAGAATCTCTGCTGCAGACAGGTTGTTTTATTTTAAATGTTGCTTAAATTTCAATTAACTTATCTTCACATCAATCATTATGTACATATTTATTAGTTTCGTCTTCTTTTATTTCAAATACATTTTTTTTTATTAATCAAACAGTTTTAAGTTCAAAGCCATTTAATGAACGATTGAAGGTTAGGGAATATAAAACTAGGTTTTGCTTGTGCATTTCCATTGTTTTATGTCTAAATCTGTTGATCAATTATCAGTAATGTTTTTGTTACAGTTTATTTTTATTGTGTGTTAGTTTGTTTTTATTATGTCTTAGGTTAAATTGTGGAGAGAAAAATGTGGTTTTAGAATGTTCCTAATATAGTATGAATTTTTAAGTATTCTTGTTATTTATAATACTGCCACATTAAAAAATGATATGGCTTGATTTAAAATTATATCAGGAATACACAATTGTCAACAAAATTTTTTTTTTCAAATTTTCACTTTAATAAGCTCGATTCTTTTCCCTCTGGCCTTTTACTTTATGCGAATGAAGATTCTGAAACACGTTGAAGATGTGTATACGTTTAAATCGCATTTATTTTGTGAGATAGTTGTTTGTCTAACATTCTGTTCTTCCAGAAAGTTCGAAGGTCATTGTCCTTTTTTAATGTTTCTAAAAAGCCATTATAAAAATGATGCTATTTTTGCTCCTAACGCAAAATGAAAAACAAATCATCTTCTGTAATTTAGACCTATTTTAAGATATACGGTGTAGGTAGTTTGCTATAGTTTTCCTTTAAGACTTTCAAAACCGCACAAAAATCGTACTCAATGTAAAAGAATATTATCTATGAGATGTATTCACTAAACCATTTAACTATTATAGCCTATTATTAGCTCCCTGATATGAGCTTTCGTTATGTCTATTAATTTATTTATATTTATTTGGCAAGTTTTGGTATCTTAATTACAACATATAACTTAAAATGTCAAGTTTAGATATCACTTAAGCTAAATTAAACAGGACGTAAACATCGTTTATATACAAAATGATTGCATACCAGAAATAATGGAAAGTACAATGCATCGAACACTTTGCAGGGTACTCAATTGAAAAAAGCTAATAAATTAAGAAAAAAATCGTTTGTACATTTTTGCCGACTGGTTTTTTTTATTGATGTCTCTTCTTGGGTTGAATGTCAAATTAAATAACAAAAGTTATACAAACAACCCGATAAGAAAAGAACATAATATGCGCTATAATGGCAAAGCAAAATATTATGTTCAATAGTAGGTAGTTCTTGATACTTGCTCCGTAAGAGGATTTATAATTTTTTAACGCAGTACAATCAGTTGATCATATATTAATCGTGGTTTATCGTATAATGTATTACGCTATTATGCACGGAAAACACAGTTGTGTGTAAAGTTGATATATAATGAATATAAACTGTTGCAGTGAATCACATTAATAAACTAGAAAAATGAGTACTCGTAGAGAGTACTACCCCGATCATCAGACACAAAGGGACATAACATTGTGCACTTCCTTGCACG
>JAUUEB010476891.1:0-11315 GCA_032362205.1 Clione limacina | reverse complement strand
GCATCTTCTTTGCCCAAGAAGCTTGGTTGAAACAACGCTTCAGAACAGCGGAAACGTTCGTTGCCAATAGTGATTACCTGTCCATCTGGGAGCTCATAGCTTTTCTCAAGTGAAGAAGATTTTGTAGAAGAATCCATTTCCTGGTCAAAGTCAAGGGCAACGTAGCAAAGTTTTTCTTTGATATCCCTAGCAATTTCTCTTTCTGCAGTAGTGGTCAAGTTGTAGCCTCTTTCTGTGAGGATTTTCATCAGGTAGACAGTGAGATCTCGACCTGCCAAGTCCAGTCTGGCAATGGCGTGAGGAAGAGCGTAACCTTCATAAATAGGCACAGTGTGGGACACACCATCACCGGAGTCAAGTACAATACCTGGGGAGTTGAATTGAAATAATAGAAAAAGATCAGTGGTTTGGCTGAGAAAAGTTAACTATAAAGAGCATATCTACTATTCATCAGTGGTAAGAGTTTTAGCAGCGGTGTCAGCTGATGCCCAGTGTTATGAGATTCCTTCAAACGGTGGTTAACCCGGTATCAGTGTGCTTTGACTGGGTCGGATATAATAGATGTGCTACTCCTTGCTATTTGTGATGCCTCATGAAATATAAAAGAAACAATGTCGCCGATATGATTTAACACGGTTGTTGAAAAAAAAACTCTTACAAATTTATTAACAAAAGATTTTACAGTGTTTTTTTTAGACTGGATCTCCAACGGACTGTAACCTTTATATCTAAACAGGGAAAAGAGCTAGAGTAAATGGAGAAGAAACAGGAGAAAAGGAGAGTAAGACAAAGAATGAGAAAGATTTATATATATACGGGCTGGAGTGAGCTGAGAGAACAGATGGTATTTACCTGTTGTTCTTCCAGAAGCATACAGAGACAAAACAGCTTGAATGGCGACATACATGGCTGGTGCGTTGAACGTCTCAAACATGATCTGGGTCATCTTCTCTCTGAAAACATAACAATCAAATATTACATCAACAGTTTCCCGAATTTTTCTTATCCTAGAGCTCAACGCTAAACAGAGTTGTTCTTCATTAACCTGTTTGATTTAATTATACATGTCTGATAAGTTAAAATAGAAATAACAATGCTTTTTAGCTTTTGAATAATTTTATAATCAAACACAAGTGTAATAAGATTTCATCTTACATGTAGCACTACATGTCTATCTTCACAAAAACAACAACAATTCATCACAGCGATACGAAAATTATGTTGTCAAGTTCTGGAGTATTTTGGATATTTCTATATGTATAGCAAAAACCTTTATGAGTCACTGTTTCGTGTAAACTAACAAACTTTTTGCCTTTTGTAAATTGATAAACTGTACATGAAATAAAGTTGTGCAGATCAACAAAGCTACAGTAATATCAATATCTTCTTTTATATTCCAAGTCCGCCTATGATTTCCATTCTATATGTAACATATTCATTATCCGCATTATCGATTCTATGCGGATGGTTCGGATTCGAAATCCACATTGGACTCACTCAGATTTTTATGCCGGACTGCTGGCCACCCAGAAAAGACAAACATTTCAGTCTGATTTAAATGGAAACAGTGAAAAACATATACAAAGTACAATGAGTTGAAATATTGACGAACCTGTTTGACTTTGGGTTAAGCGGAGCCTCAGTTAGAAGAACAGGATGTTCCTCTGGTGCGACCCTCAGCTCGTTGTAGAAAGTGTGGTGCCAGATCTTCTCCATGTCATCCCAGTTGGTCACAATGCCGTGTTCAATGGGGTACTTAAGACACAGGATTCCTCTCTTAGCTTGAGCCTCATCCCCGACATAACTGTCTTTACAACCCATACCACAAATTACATTCTGTGGGAAATTCATTTCAAATAATGTTTGTTTACAAAGTTTCTTATAGATACATATTTTTTATAAATAATAAATGGTTCACCCAAAAAGGTAGAAAATATAACCGTTTACTTGCTGTTAAAAAAACGAGAGAATCGATGCAGCAGGCTTAAGACGTACAAAAAACAAAAACTAACAGGGTATGGAATAGAGAAAAAAGTCCACGACTTGACTTTCATTCGTGATTGTTTTTTATAATGGAGGCAAAATATGGAACTAAGAAATTTTATTTTCGTATCCGAGTACACACACAAATTAAAAAAAGTATAACAAACTGGAATTTAAACAAACCAATACATCATATAAATAAAACAGATCTTGTGTGGGTAAATTTGTCAATATTGTTTAAATGGCACGGGAGGGACTTCATTCCTACATTAGAAAATAGGTATAAACAATGTACATTCTGATAGTGAGTTATGTCTGTGTAATAATTCTAAAAAATATTATTATTATGTATCTATCTATCTATGTCTTTTTCATTAAGCCAATGTCCGACTTAAGTGTCTATTTATTCATTTTTTTAACATATATAATTCTATAATAAGTATATCTTATTCTCTTTTTGTTGGTAAACTTTTTTTTCTATGACAGAACGTTTAGTTGGAGGATCGACTCCAAGCCATTTGATATGATCAAAAGAAGTTATTTGTTTGCAAAATATGTAATCTATGAGCTTTCTTATGGAGCAATGCTAAGACCATTTTTATTTAGTTTAATTTTATTCCAATAATCTTTCTTTTTTGCGTTTTCATTTAGATCTAGAGTATGTATTTCTTTCATTCTTTAATTATTTCTGCACCGCCCACTCTTGGACTTTTTTCTTTAATCATATACTGATTTGTGTGAGTTTATTTGGTCCCTGATTTATATTTTTTATCATCAAACAATCGATGCATTTTATCAATATTAAACCCGTTGAAGGGACTTCTTATATCGCCGTATACAAATATCCACACTGCATACTTTGCAACAATACTGTATATATCTCTTATTTATGTTTATAATATATTTGTTGTTTTCATTATATTGCTCACCTGTTTTATTTTGTTATAATTCCTTCCTTCCTTCCTTTTAACCTACCTTCCATTTTCCATTCTACTTGGTTTTATATCTTATCTACTTCCTACTTTCATTTATTTTTTATTTCTGAATCTTTTTCCGTTTGTTTCATTTTTCTTGCTTTTTTTTTTATCTTGCTTACTTTAATTTTTTTTCTCATGTTATATATGTTGTTATTGATTCATTCACAATTACTCAAATGTTTTAAATCTGTTCATTATTTATCAATTTATTCGTTGAAATATGTATTTCAATTTGATGTAGAATGAATTCACTAAACATTTATACAAATCCAAAAAACTATCGCCAAAATAATTACCTGATGTTTGGGTCTCCCAATGATAGAAGGAAACACAGCACGTGGAGCATCATCTCCAGCAAATCCAGCCTTACACATTCCTGATCCATTGTCAACGACAAGAGCAGCTATTTCATCGTCAAGCATTATTGAATTTTATTGTTATTAACTTTTCGAACTGTAAAAATATTGAATCGTTGAAAAACTGTCAAAATACTGAATCGTAGAATCTTTATATCTATTTTTGTGTTCATTGTTTGATCACTGAAGTAGGCGTATGAGGTTAAGCCAGCTCCCGCTTGTTATAAAGCATTTGAAAACTCTGTTAACGCATGTTTCTTGGAAAGAGATATCTATTTATAACATGTGCCCATATTTGTCATAAGGCTATATTTGGAGTATTATGATCTATCCTTTCCATGTACGGACCTCAGGGGAAGCAATGACGGGTAATTGATTGCAAAGAAGGTCATGGTTGATTAATCAATAGGAATCGCTTCTATGAATTACGTTAAAAATAGTCACTTAGTCTTTGGTATTATTATGTAGGTCAAACTAAGTTCTCTATTCGGATCATGAATTTCAATGAGACAAGACATAATGCACCTTTCTGATTTCGAGATTTACATTTACTTCAATATATTTTTTAACTTGTAGATGTCAGAGGGGCGAAGTGGTTTGTCGATCGAACGGACGTCCCGGACCGAGTTAATTCTGTTTTTTTCGTATGTAGAATAATACGCTTCACGAAATTGTTGTATTAAAATAAGAAAAAAATAAGTAAATATTGATAAATTTTGAATTCCAAAGCTTTACTTAAATAGTACTCATGTATGTTGCCTTATATCCGATAAACGACTCGTTTTTGAGGTAATTTGGTTATGTCATCAATAAAACGATTGTAAAGATTCGACACTCTGTGTAACAAGACAAATTCTAACTAGAACAACTGCCAAAACTTTGTTAAAACAATTGTAATTCTAGTAACAACAATTCAGGAAAAGGAGTCTAGAGTCTAGACCTTTTAGATAAAAGGGGAGTTAATATGAATGCATCTATTTCAAGCCTCAGAGTTTTGATTGTTTCCCTTAAGATAAGAGATTTTCCTTATTCTATAAATATTATCAAATATCAATAATCACACTGTTGTTTTCAACAAAATATCATACACATTTCGTCAACATCAACAAACATTCAAATAATTTACAGATATTTAGAGTGGCTGATATTGTTCACTCCTTTCACAAAGTAACGCACCAATGCATTAGATCCTTCTATATTATTGTGACTGTGTTACTAAAATTAGACATGACCACCGTAATTGCTCTGTTAGTCAGTCTGTTAATATAGATAAGCTCTTTGGTCAGGCCAAACGTAACGTATCGTCACCTGCCGTGTTGACCTTTTATGGATTGCATTACTTACCCTACTAAAATAGCATTAATGTGACAGAAGCCGTATGAGAAAAAACACTATAAATAGCCTAATCAGAGGTAAATTGATCTTTATAACTTTTGAACATCTAAACCAATCTGGATTTGCCCTACTCATTTTCTCTATTTGTCCCCGCGAATTTAATCTTTTTATGAAATTTATCTATGACGATTAAAAAGCTATTTAAGAAACTATCAGTACAAAAAAAAATCAAAGGAATTATAGGATAAAGATACATGGACTCTAGGCTGCCACAACTCTAAGCATTTTTTCTTCTTATTAATTAATTAATCGTAAACTTCTACCATGTAATCTATTTCACATTCTTTTTTCATGGTACAAAAACACATTCAAATATATATTACGATAGTTGCGTAGTAATTCGGAAAAAAATTGTGACTTTGAGACCTAATGTTACGGTTGACTACATTCCTGTAGATATTTGATTTTTTTTAACTTCTTTTAATCAAGTTCTCGATTTGATAATGACACTTAGAGAAAGAAAAAATGATGATATTTTAAACAATATATCTAAAAATTTGATTTTTTAAAACCCGACGTTGTGACGTCATTAAATCGTTAGCTTTTATCCAATTTTATTTGCGTTTCGCGAATGATCCTAAAACATCGTTACCTTAAATTTAACAGCACCCCCGTTTTTTTTAATAAGTCAACCAATCATTATTTCCCATGGGCGGTTCTTTAACTATTTTAGGCTTGGCGTGTCTAGGTTTAAGCGATAAAAATCGCTATAACTCCCGAATACTTATCGCTATCTTATCTACTCAAAGTTCCTTTGTATAGTTTAAAATAGCATAACTGGCTTAATACCTATACAATTCTATGAAATTTTGCAGATAAGTTTCCTTGGTGGTTATTTATATATGTGCATTATCTAAAGGTCAGTGAAAAATACTGTTAACAAAGAGCAGTATCTTCATAATGTTCAACGTTGTCGAGAGTCAAGACCCCATACATCATTCAAACGACGTTACGGGATATGGACGAGGTACGGTACTTTCATAATGATGAATTTATATGATAAAAAATCACATTTCGTGTTAAAGTTGCTGAATGCGAGGAAGTTTTTTTGAAATATTCTTAAACAATTCTGAAAAATTATTTTTAAACCCACAGTTCATTCAAACAGGTGGCATAAATGTTTCAACATTTGCCAGTTACTTCCCTTCCCATGACTGGGAGGACTGGGAGTTAGATCTGATCTCAGCATCCCCATTGACACATCATCTTGATGCAGGGAACTGGACGACGTCCACTATGACACTTGTAACTACAAGAAATGTATACAGGTATAATGTTGGCTTGAAACTCATACAAGATTTATTAATTGTACATTTTATGCATTTAACGTTTCAATCATAATAAACACGCTCACTGTGTTCTACTAGCCTAGTACTCGCCCCATATCTATATAAAAAAATCGAGCAAGAAAACAAGGCTGGTGTTCTGCATTGTGCCCCTAAAGTCTTGACTCATCTCACAGAGTGGATCACATTTAACATAAGTGATCATCTAAATCGAATTAGATGCTTTATGAATATTATTTTTGTAATATTCTAATAATGCCTTTGATACATTTTCGATGACTTATAATGTGAATTTATATCCCCTACTTCAGATTTACATAAATGAGAGATATCCAGACTTTAGGGACACCCTGTATATAGAATATTACGATTAACATCAGTAAAGAAACAAAATGTGTAGAACAATATAAAGCTCCAAACAATTTAATTCCAAAGACAATCAGCCAACTTTAAACATGCTAAAGCTTTCTATTTTACATCATATATATAGTTTGTACTTCACTGCGCATAAAAACATAAGTTTCTTCTTTCTTTGATGCAAAGATCAAGATTTTGACTATAAGAGGCTTTTACACTTGATGACTGACTGTCTGGTTCTGGAATGATGTTCCAGACACTTAAAGAGATTCGGAAGAAACTTACGCGCTCACATGGTATAACATACACATGAACACACATATTATGTTGACTTATATTAACAAAACTATGTCAGCCTATTTAGACATGCATATTGTAGCTCATCTTTGGTTGACAAAAAACAAATGCTTGTCAAATCCTGGCTACGTGCTGCATATCATTCGGCGAATTTAATTTCAATCATTTTCATTTTTTTGTTATATGATGTAAGCAAATATTGAATCAAATCTATAATTCATTTCTTATCATCTAATAACTCTATGACAATACTGTGCCATTAAATAAATGCAAAAAACATGTTTTATTACATTCATTAATTGTTATTTCATCAGATATGGTGAGTCTGTGACAGTCCGAGTCGACGTGCGAGATGGACGTGGGCGACAAATCACAGGTGGCGGAGATGACGTCAGAGTTTTCATGCAAGAGATAAACAACGGAGCGTCTATGGCACCGGAAGTCAATGACTTAGGCAATGGCAGTTACCTAGCAACAATACCTTTACTGTGGCAGGGAACACCTGTCATTAAGGCATCTTTGATGTACAGCAAAGAACTTATTCGTGCATACTTCAATGTGCGAAGTGCGTTGAAAACAGTCAAGTTCTTAACTGCTGGCTTTAGGTCAGACTTTGCAAGCGAGTCCACTCTGTGTTATTCGTTCCCAATCATTCCAGGCTACATGAAAGTTTGTAACTTTACAAGGGAGAACGATTATCTGCCTTGGTACTGCGGCCACCCACAAAACCCAGCATTATCGTGCAAACACTGGGCAGCTAATTATAAACCTTGGTTCATTATGCCTCTGCCTGTTACACCTGCAGAGCAATTTTGGAATAAGGCATTAAGTGATAAAACACTAATTAGAAACTTACCTACGAATATAACAATTATAGTCAGTTATTTCAAAAACGAAAGTATTTTATCTGGAGAAATTCCGTCAGCCAAAATGGCAAATATACTTAGCTGGTCAGATTCATCTCCACGTGGTCATTTTATGAATGAAACATGGTTTCCAAGAAATTTTACATTTCTTACACTTACAAGATCTTCCTTAAAAAAGGTTTTTCGCACCACTGTGTTTCTCTTTCTTGGTGACTCCAACGCTCGAATACCTTTCCTGATTGCTACGGATCGTATTGGTTGTGAAATGAATGTTAAGTCAGTTGATCCTCAGTTCTTAGACCGATGGCATCATCCCCTAAACTGTACTGACAACGACTACAATATCAAGCTGTATTGGCAGATACATGCCTTGCCTTTTAATGGCGGAACAAGTCCACGTGTCGACTCCAAAGCTATCAGCACACGCATTGATGAAATACCATCAGTTGGAACATACATTGTACTGGTTCACCTCTGGCTTCATTTGACAGCTCATCATGTTAGTGCATTTATTTATCAACTAAAAGCAGTGCGGAAAAGTGTAGAACGTGTTCTTATCAGAAATCCAAGTGTAAAAATTATAATCCGGGGTCCACATCAGGCCTCTCGGACATGGGATCCATTACGTGGAGGTTGTATACCTGCCCAGTTATACACTAAAATAATCAAAAAAGAGTTTCAAGGTCTTTACGATAAAGTGTTCTTTTTTCAACCTTGGGATATGACTGTTGCTGTTGACAGTCACGACTTCCATCCCCCTGACTTTGTCAACCACGCTATAACGAATGTTGTGTTGACATATGCAATGAATTAGCACGTGAATGAAATAAAATATAGACTGCGTTATAACATTGTGGCCAACTCATTATAAATATTGTCTTATACTCTTTTCATCATTATGTTTGTCCATAAACCAAAACTCCTAATTGATAGCTGTTACCGTAATGGTTAACCATATCTGACATCAACGATTAATAAAAACAATGAATGATAAACTAGTATTATAACGTGAAAGAGCAGATTTTCAAAATATTTTGTTTCAACTTTTTGAAATTAATTATATTCATTTTCAAATGTTCACTTAATCTGAATTTTAAAAAAAAGTTCTGTTCATAGCAATTCTTTGTTGTAGAATGCTTTTATTCGTAATACATTTACTTATCATTTTATTATTTTTTTTTGGGGGGTGGGGGTTGAAAATACCTCAATTACCCAAAGATTTTTTGAACTACCAGGGTGGGGTTGTCGTATGGTAGTTTGACAAATTTCAGTATCTACTCGGGTTGGCTAATCTTCGGGTAGTTGTGTCTTAGTACCCGGTTGGGGTAGTTCGACAAAAATCCAGCATCTACTCGGTATAACGTTACCCGACCCAACACTGCTGCTAATAGGAAATTTGTCTTCGGTTGAGTAAAGTTATACGGCGGAAAGAGATGATTGGGCCTCTCATTTCATAATGCCTGCCCTAGAAACAGTGATTAAAACCGCTGCCCATTTCATGCCGATACTGGGTTATGGGAACATTTAACTTAACCTTTAAATACTGAAAATGAAAATCTAAAGCATTTTTTCCTATGAGGGGGGGGGGGGTGCTTTTTTGCCTTACATATGTAAGAATGTGGCACTTGATTGTCGTAGATAATGTTGATTTGATACATGCCGTGTAGAAGGAACTAAAGTATCAACTCCATAACTTTTTTCCACAGATAATTCTTGTGGGATTCATCTCCAGTGCTTTGCTATTTGGATTTTTCATAATATCACCTGATATCCAAACGAGACTGATGCATTTTGCGCTGATAAATGACACGACAGTGACTCCTGGTTTACTTTGCAATAGATCATGTGACGTGTCATGTAACGTGTCATGTGATTTGCTGGCAATGACATCACAGTTTGTAACAAGTAATGATAATTCATTTGAAGTAATTGATCTCATTAATTTGAACAAAAAAATCATCTCCGTGAGCGAAGCAAAGTTCCTTCGTCTTCACAAGAATCTAATTGGTAATTCGTCGTGGTATGGACGTCCTCTCTCTCCACCAAGAAATCCTTCAACACAGTTCTGGGAAAATGCAGATGCTGAGTATTTAAACAAGGTAAAGTATCACTACTCCTGTGTTGTTTAATAATTGTTAATGTTGAAGTTTGCTCTCCTATAAATGAATATATATGACATTGGTTTTTAGGAGTTGAACTGATTCGAGTGATCGATCAAGAAGTTGCCTTTTATTACTTGGTAGTAGAGAGTAGACAGACAACCAAATGATCGACCCCTCTATTTGCTACCTTGAAACTCGGAAGGTTGTAGATGAACAATGCCTAACGGTCTACTTGCGATGATTCGTTTGGCGGATCCTCTGAAGTTTCACTCACTGTATTTGCACATTTTCTAAATAAGTTATCAAAAGATCAGTTTGATAACAAAATGTATAGCATTTTCGTAAGAAGCGCATCAAAGGACGTCAAACTGGTCGTGTATCATTCAATTTAAAGAAATTTGAATATATATTTAAAGACTCGTTCGCCAAATGAGAAAATTGCATGTGTTGCACGCACCGGAAACATGCCTTGTTAGATTGACTAATCAAGCAGAATGAGTGACCGATATTGACTGAGAAAGCAAGAACCATATCGAACGGTACGTTTGCTGCTTTAAATTGATAGATGCGTTTGATACAAAATCAATCAAACTTCACCACTAACTAGAAAATTGAGTACTCGTATAGAGTACAACCACGCACATCAGACATAAGTAACAAAGAACATATAGCAAACAACTCAAGGGCCATAACTCTGTAAACATATTTTTCAAAAAGACGAGACAAATATTTTTAGAAGGTCCCTAGAAGAGCCTGCGTGCAAGATTTCAGGGTCTTACTCCAAACGATGCGTCCACTGCCTAAACAACGTACCTGAAAATCATAAAAGGGATATAATTCTGTCAAAACTGTTTTGTTTTCAAAACATTAGACTACAGCTTTTAGGGACACACGAGTAAAGCCCCTGTGCAAGATTTCAGATTTATACCTTTGATACTCAAAGGGACCATAACTCTGTTTTTAGATAGTCCCTAGAAGAGCCTCTTTGCAAGATTTCAGAACTCTGAAGATGTGACCAAGGCGTGTTTTTGCCAAATTTACAAAGAACACATAGCAAAAAAACATAAAAAGGGTCGTAACTGCGTGAATTTTTCACAAATATTTCTGGATTTAAATAACAGAAATTATATTTCTGATTTCTATCATCCTTCCAAAAATGAAAAAGATCTGAGAATAATTACTCAAGTTATCGCGTAAACACAATAAAATGTCAATTCTTGGAAGCCCTATATTTTTGCATTCGATCATCATTGCAAAGAATATGTTTTCTTATTCATCTATTGGTTATAAATTGCTAATTTGTTGACTATAATGTTATTTTAGTCATACACACTTAACTAGCCATGTGTTTTTTGGAGACGCTATACGGAATATATCCCTCTAAGATTGGTACTGCACTGCATACTTTCAGGAGAAAACAGCAAAATGATTGACGTAATCTATCGATGGTAGTTATAACAAACGTTTCGAGCGAACTGAAATGTAGGTCAATCATTTTGCTATTTCCTCCTCCAAGTATGCTATACAGAACCAAGCTTAAAGTTATATATTATTATATACTATACTAGAAGATGCCCCGTTCTCCTATCGTGTAAGACAGATTTGCCAATTAGGACAGAGGGTGAGACCATTATTTAATATTTCTTTTACATAAGCCAATTAACACAAAAACACCGGAACGGAAAACGCGACAACG
>JAUUEB010476880.1:0-11315 GCA_032362205.1 Clione limacina | reverse complement strand
GTAATTTGTTAGTTATTTCGTTTGTCCGCTAGAAATTTGTAAAAAGGAAACATGTTCCTAGATAAATGATTTTATATGAGATTATTTTTCAATACATTGATGTTTTCCTTCATCTAAACGGCAGCGGCTTTCCGACGCAAGAAAAGATTCATAATATTTATACTGCTAGACATACGAGTTACCAGTAAGATTGACATTTTCATCGCTATATATAACCTATAAAGTATGACGTAATTTAAGGATAAATGTTTACCTAGTTGGAGGTAAAATGTGAGGCACATAGAAAAATACCAATGTGCGGAAGAGTTTTGACTTGAACGTAAGAGGAAACATACGCCAGGTAAACGGAAATACTGCGTTTATTGCAAGATGGGTGTGGTGGTGGAGATAATGATAATATTTTCACTTTACGACTAGCGTAACACGATCATTGTGTAGGCTTTACATAGCATCTCTCACTGAACACAATTTTGGAGTAGGGTTTTACGAAATCAGTCAAGTAACAAAGATCGTTTGAGCTTGGATTGAACCAACGATGAAAACAAACTAACTGCAAGATGAATTTTGTAAGTCTCCAAAGTCCAGAAGTAAACCACTATTGAAACACAATAACGTAAACAGCGCCCTCTGTTGTCGACAATAGGTTAGGTGAAAGACATGATAGGGATATCATATTATTGATTGATACTTAGTGTTGCTTATTTAACTTTGTAAGTAGAACATCAGGCCTTCAGGGCCTAAGTATTTCAGAAAGTTCAGCATTTATAATAGCCTTTCCCTCATTGGTGGATACATGGTGGGGTAAGGACTTAAAAAGTATAATAGTAAATCTCGTAAAAATACACTCAACATCTAAGAAATCATCTATGTGCCAAATCTTGTGATTGCGTCTTTTGAGGTCGATGGAAAGATAAAAGGTGTGACATCTTTTCTCCGTGTTGTTTGTGATCTCTATACGTCTTTATAAAGTTTGTTATTTTGTTAAGTAGAAACTTTCAATAGCAAAACGAAGATGCCCAAAACATAATGTTTTTTAGTACCAACTTCTTCTCTGACTATACACAACTTAAAGGCGATATGAAGGATATATGCATAATAGTAAAACCGTAGCATGACATTGGGTTTTAAGTTCATATTTTAATCATGTTTTGTTTTTTTGGTATGGCGGCTTAGCTATATCAGGTAAATTCCCGTACACTTTTAACAAGCCTATAACCCGATTAACACACAAAACAGATAAAAAAGCAAAAACAACCACGATCTAGAGCAGTTTATATATTACCTGATTTTTATGTATGGTTTCTGTGTATTATTTCGTATTAATTGTAAGCTATTACAAAACTTTTGTTGACAAGAACTAAATTGTATTGATTTAAGTTATGTGTGTGTGTTTTTATTATCGCCAATAGACATATGTTGTGAAAATAAATTAAATCACCTAAGCCTGAAAATGTGCCAAGTGTTAACAATAATATAAAACATAAACGATGTGGTCAAAATATATCGTTGGGACATATAATTGATTTAGTATTTACAGTCTTGTTTTCGTCTATGAAACTATGATGAAACACGAGTCATTAGTCATATTGCCACCCTTTGTTTATACTATGATACTTCTGACCTCGTTTATCTCCATTTGTAAGTTTTCCCTATACAGCGTTCTTCCAGGTTTGTGGTTCTTGCGAAGTCGGTGAATGAAACGATAAAGTCTGCCGCGCACGCCACGCCGAGTCCTACCCAAAATAGTTCCACATGGAGTTTTGATTTTCAGTTTGTGTATTAGTTTGTCGTTAAGAAAGTTGATATTTCGACATATTTGAGTGCACTGGTGGATTAGGGGGGGGGGAGGAGCGGGAGGTCGCCATGGGCGCCAAATATTTGTGTGCCCCCAATATTAATTTGTAAATGTTATGTACACAGTGGTTCTAAAGAAATTCAGTCAGAGATCCAATATCAGTTTAATTAGGCGGTGAATATCTATCATACTCGTATTCACAATATTTGTAGTAAACACAGTTGCAGTCCAATATATTATGGCGTGTCTTCTACCCAACTGTATTATAAAATACTTTTAGCAAGCCTTCCTTTTTGGTGGTGAAGTTTGGTGAAACAGACGATGTGGAAAATATTGATTGAAACAACTCAAACTCAGACAACACGCAATCATCTTATGTTAACGATGGTAATATTGACAATACAACCATTGAGGTATTATATCTCTGTAATTTACATGCCAGACAAATTAAATTTCAATGCAAGACATCATAATTGACAAATTATTGTAATAGGACATATGTAATTCATAACAAAAACTGCTTTAATATTTGGCAAACGTCGTATTTTAGTTACACCTTACATAGCCATATTGATAAGACTGCGGCTTATGTAATTTTTTAAAGCAATACATGTATCCGTCGCTTTACATGATGATGAGAACCGTCATAACAATACTAATAGCAATATTTATGGACCAGTCAAACATATTTGCAACAACATACCAATTAGGTATACGGTGTCATAAAATACACACTTGAATAACAGGTGCGTTCCATGTTATGTAGATCACCTTTTTGTTCCCAGACAAAGACATGTACTGAAACATATGGATACATTATGTTTTATGTTACTTTTATTCAATAAACAAATGCTTCTAAACTCATGCCAACGGATTTAAATGTAAGTTGCAAGATAAAACTGTCACCAGCAGTCAACGTCAGCGTCATTTGGATCAAGCTCTGATTGTTTTCTCTAGTAGTTTTATTTTCCTTATTTCTTTGAATTCAACACAGGGATTTCAAAATAGAATCAGACATAGTTCAATTTTGTAACACAGAAAATATATGTCTATCATGTAGTATGACAGTTTATTGGTGCCAGCATGTAACATTAAGAGTCTCTCTATTTGTTGCAGTCCACTGCATCGTCGGTTAGTATGTAATATAAAGAAATAAAACAAGTTAGTTATAGTCTAATGATAGAAATGACAACAGTCAGTAATAATATTCAATTGCTTGGCTGAACAGTGACAAAGATGTCATGTCCAGGCAAACTCACAGAGCATTAAAATAATATAGACAATGTTTTTGTTCTAAACTCTTCCCTCTCATTGATCGTGGGACTAAATTCATGCTGAAATATTGCCTCTAAGGTAAACAAATGGTCCTCTTGGGTATTGCAAACCAGAATCATGACATCACACTGATTGATATGCCGCTTGACCAAGCTACCTGCTCTGGACCTGTGTTCTGAGAAGCGACATCGCAAATGCCGGGTTGTTGCACCGACATAGCACGCTTTGCAACGTGGACAAGTGATTTGGTACACGACGTTACTTCTCACCATACGGGGCACAGCAGGTTTCAAGGAAGGCAGCATAGTCTTCAATGTCCTCAAAGTCATTACAATACGGCATGGGGCATTGATTTGATGGATTTCGTCTTGACGATCGCCTTTCTTACTTTAGTTCCAAAGTTTTCCATAAAATTTGAAAATTTTATACGGATTATGAAATGTCTTGCTTGCATCAGCTTTTTTTAAAACCTTATGACCAAATATTTCAATATCATTTAAAAAAAATGATATGCTAAAATATGTTTCTTTTGTGAACTTTTTCAAAAAGAACACGCTGTTGTCCCATCATCAAAGATATACATCTATAATCTTGAACAGAGGCTTATTTCGTTTTGCCCTAAAACCTGTAATCTCAACTTTAAAAAAATGTAATAGTTATGTCCCTTTTAAGATTTCCATGTACGTTCTTAACGCAGTGAATGCATCGTTGGGAGTATGACCCTGAAATATTGCACACTGAGTATTTTAGGGATTTTTTAGAAATAACTTTCTCGACTCTATAAAACATATTTGTTGACAGAGTTAAAGCCCTGTAGTTGTTTGCTATATGTTCTTTGTTGCTTTTCTATGATGGTCGTGGATGTACTCTACGAGTACTCTTTTTTTCTAGTAAAATTATGTCGTGTATCATATCCTAGATAATTAATAAAACCAGACCTGTGACGGCAAGTAAATAACGTATGACTTTTATGTAGCGCATTTCGATTACTGGTCAATGCGTTTTACAATTATTACCCCGGCACACAGGACAGAGACATGCATGTACATTCAGGGTAAACAAGGAATCAATCGATGAACCTTATTGAACCTACAGAGATATTCACTATAACGGAGACATCATCGCCATTAGTATAAATAAAACAGATTATGGGCTTTGTGCGTGCATTTAAGTAATCAACTGCAGTGTGAAATCGAGTAGCTATGACACGCAAAACTTTTAACTTGCTTGACTTATTGTATTTACATCAGAACTTGCGGCTTGCTACTAAGCAAGGCAAATTTTGTACTTTCATAAGAAATCCATTCTTAGCTTATCAGACAACGTAATTTCCGCAGAATTCCAATTGCAAACAATTTGTACACATGTTAAAATGTTTACACAATGTTTACTAGAAAAAAAAGTACTCACATAGAGTACAAATCGGCCACTATGTAAAATATAATATTTCCTATAAGTTACGAGAAATAATTTTATTAACTGGAATGATAAAAGAGAATGCATCTTTTTTTCACAATTTAAGAAAAAAAATCAAGAGAAAAATACAAATGTTCTCAAAACAATGTGCTTCTGTATCGTGTACTTTTACAACATCGTTCCAAATTTAACGCCTATAAGTTATATATATTTGAGTTATCATGTTGACGGACCGACAGACAAACTCAAGCGTCACATAATCTTCCGCCTCCCCGGGTGCCTGATAATAAGTATTTTGTTGCTTTAATTGGTCAATGTTAACAATAGAAGCCAGAACATCTTGCCGTATGACCAATAAACAGTTTACATCTCATAAGCGAGAGCCTTTATCAGATGAAAAGTCTGCATGTTTCTTGTCTGGTTTCGTTAAAAGGTGGATACAACATCAGGCCAGATCAAACATAGATGAAGTGTACTTGTGACACAGGGAATGCATGTGATTATATGTATACAATGCGTTTAGCTTTAGGTTCCCAGGTATGAACAATAATTTATTCCATCTCTATAACATAGTTTGAAGAAAAACTACTGGTCTGAGCATTTGCTTCGCGCACACTAAGGCCAAATACTTGAAATATTAAAAGTTGCTCTCACCTAAATTGATAAACTAAAGAAGAAGTTCAACAGGCTGATATTCTTTACGTGTGCACTTTGTTTTTAGACTTGGAAAATCAATTAGTTAACGCTTGCATACACTTTCAGTAAATCCAAATTGAATGTAGAAAATAGATTAAATGTAACTGTTTTGAAAGCATTAGAGAAAACGCAAACATTGATCTTGTCATCATACAGAACGCTAGATGACGATACATGTTTCATTTTCCAACTTCGTCACACGCAGGATTATAAATAGACATGCTTAAATATGCAAATATTATAATTGACTGACGTCCCTTTGATTGCGCTATTTAAATCGTAACTATCATTTAACATGTATCATAGCACGTGTTCTTCTTCAACTTAGATGTGTCTATGTCAATTTTTACATTGCCTAACCAATTGCGAGACCGATACTCATTATGTGAAATTAAAAAAAAATGGGTTTGTCAGGTTGTTTATTATTTCTATAACCTAGTTTATGTTGACATATCACACAACTTTAATGAAATAAATCCATTACTTCCTGGCTGAGTTTCTTTTCAGAATTTTGAGAACACTCGTTTTTATATCGATGGATGAATATCAAACTTTTGTATTGATCGAAATAAAATACTGTGTATTGCCATTTAGATTAGAATTGTGGTTTGGTTATCATTCGTAATGTGTGTCATTCTCAGTAAAACAAAAAATGTAGTCAAAATATACATTTTGCTGTCTGAAAGAAATAATGACATCAATCGCATAATGTCAATATAACCTGTATAATATCATCACATTTAATGTAATATTCTTCTTTATTAAGATCCTGGTTTATTGATTATTCTATGTTACTACCACATGTGTCAATGTGAGAGTAAAATGGATAATATTCCATTCAACAACTAAGAACTCAAGGAAGTATCATTTTATGACATACATTAATGTTGTGATGAAACGTGATCTATGCAATGATGTGTGTAATGACTTGTAGCAACCATTAACATTAATGATAACGATGAACATTTTGGTGTTTCTGGATTTTTTTTCAGGTTAATTAAGGCAAAAACGTGTGTGAATGTAAAAGCGTCAGATATTTTATGTAATTACTGGTGTGATGGAAGAAACAAATTGTATAAGATATAAGGTAATTATACAATTTTGTACAACATAACAACTGGTGTGATAAAGAAAGGGAATTATGACGTAACAATTACTTGAGCAATGAACATATTTGTTTCAACATCTTTACTACTGAACATATTCTGATCGAGCACCAAGGTATAAACTAGGCATTGCATACAATGTATTATCTACTATAACGTAACCGAGCTGTAACATATACATAATCGTAAAGGTTTCGAGGTGATCAAACCAGACTGATGCAATTACAAAGATTCCAAATTGGCAACTGACGCCAGCCAGAAATTTGTTGGCCTATTTTTCAAATGTGGTTATCGTGTCTTTCTTAATCACTGTCATTCCCTTAAGCTGCAGTTAATATTTTTTTCGTTCTCATATTCTTGGAACAAATTTTAAGAAATAAGATACCTCGACACATCATGCTTCATTATGTTATATATTTTTGTCCTGGTTCAAACCATAATTTATTTTTCACATTGACAGGATGTTAACCTTATTTTCGTTATTCACCTCGTCAATTGCGTTAGTAGCATTTTGAAAATAAAAATAATAAATAACATCCTATTTCATTATGTGTATATTGGTTTGTTTTACCTTTCTGTGCTAAATATTATCTTTACATTTTGTACTGTATTGGTCTTGTTTGGTCGTTTTAGCTTAAACGGTGACAACTTTATCTGTTTACTAAATTTTACGTTAGCGAACTGTTTAACACGATTTACTGAACACTTTGTGTTTGCCCGGATGACGTTAAATTTTTCTTTTGATTTCCAACCATCAACTTTTCAGGCCACTGGACTTTCAGTTGGGGCCCCACCAAAAATGATAATTTAACCTTACTTTCTAGACAGCGTTTTGGTCCTGCACAAAATTCAAGAGTTTAGAGGTCAGCCACATCAACAATATTCATGAAAATGTTTATCTGATGCCAAATTATATCTGATAAAGCAGATAACTAACAATAAGTGTACTGCTAATGTATTGAGGACTGGTAATGGGCTCGAAGGCTACTGTAAAAATTGTTGTTTTCAAATATTTAGACAATACTCCTTTGCTCTCCTGGTTTTACATATGCCAATTAAATTATTATTATATTTCTTTCAAAAATTAACTCATACCTTTTTATCGTATAAATCTTAAAAAAATTCTCTTAAACATGTAGGTGGAGACAGGTAATGTCAACAAATCACTTTCATTTCTTTTTTAATAAAATGTTCAGAATTATGGCTGCTGGCATTACACAGCAAACAACATATATCTATATTATCAAAGGCCTTTGAAGATTCAAGTTATTTTTGGTGTTAGCTATCACGTTATTATGGTAAGAACGCGGAACTGAATTGGAAATACTTTGTCCATTTTATCATAGTGATCATTCTTTATGAACGCAGTTTACACTTCCGATATTCTTCTTTTTCTCTTTGCTAAAATTTCCTTTCATAATGACAACTAAGCAATAATTTATTTCTAAAGGGTAGTTAGGAGATTTTTTACAGATAGAAGGTCAAGTTGTGTTTTGTTACTTTTTTGTTAGAGCGATAAACAAACATTATATACATTATAATGTTCAGCCTATAGAGTGGTTAAACATTTTGTAACGTGGACAAAACTATTTTGTGTTTTGTTTTATTTTTTAGTAGAATACAGGGACGTAATAATATTTTAAATTGAAGAGAAGAGCATGTTTGCGTTAATTTCTGAGGTCCTTTTATTTATTTATTAAGGTTGCAAGCTGAGGGAGCGTAGCGACCCAAATGACGGTCTGAGGCGACCCGAAATTCTAGTTGTGTATTAAGTTCTTTGCCTACCTCATCCGTTAGATGTTAAGAAACAATCATAAAAGTTCATTAGTTGTTTTTCTTGTTTGAATGTTGAGTGGTCAGAATGGAAGAAATAGTAGAGAGGCTACATAGTACATATATACGGCATATGCCCTTTGCAATCTTTACATCCCCGGTATATTGAACGATATTCCCAGCCTTTTATAGGTGCATATAAAGCAGGGTTATATTTTTTGACACTATATTTACAAGAACACGATATATATAACACTCTTCAGTCGATTGCCTATCATAAAAGACAACTCCATTAAAAACATCCAGGTGACAAGTGCCCCCTCTTGACACTCTATTTATGCATACGGTGTTTATCGGACATTGTTCACCGTGTGCCACATATTTAATATAAGAAGTACAATAGCGCCATACTTAAGTCAAATATTTACTGACACGGGGTCGATAAGTCGAAGCGCAAATCCTAAAGTACAAGGCTTCGAATAGAATCTCTGCTAAAGTACAAGTCTTAAAAACCCAGAGGCATTATAATGGCATAATGTAAACATTCTAACTTTCGTACAGAATGCAGTCATCCTCAACATTGTGCAACCGGAAGTAGCTAAGCTAGACTGATAACATAAAAAACACTATGCTCCATTACCTGAACATATACATGTGGTGTTTTGAAAAGAATGTAACGTGCTAGGTGACATATCTCATATCTAATGTCGATAGGTCAGAGCACCCTTGGCATAATATTCAACACTATGTAAATTAACAAACACATATGGTAGCTAAATATACCCTAAGTCATGACATCATCTTGAAGAATGAAAAGTAGATTATTTTTACGAAAGAATATTCTGCGACGTTCGGGAAGTGGCAATGGATGGATTTGGGTATACAGTGAGTGATAGTTTGCGCAACGCTCAATAAAACAAAAACTTTATTAGCAGTTAGCCAATAACGCAATCTAGACTCGTTAAAATATTGTCTTTTTGTGATCAGCTTTATCTGAGGTGACAGGTTACTAGCGCTTTATCATTAAACTCTGAAAATTGTTTCGTTGTCGATTTTGAAAACATATTAGTTGCACTAGATGCATTTATGTGTGAAAACGTCATGCAAGTATAACTATATACACAATGTTTAATGTGTGGAGATGGCTACTCTTGGGGGGAATACCTGTTTTAAAGCAAGAAAAAAATGAATTTCCCTTTGCGTCCTTATTCAGAAAAGAATAATCAAATATATTTTTAAAAAAACACGATAGAAGCACATAATAAAGAAAATTGTCAAAGGAAGAATTATGCTCAACATCATGGTTGTTTGTTTATATGATTTTAAATATTGCAATTAGCTTTAACATCACGTCTCCCCAAACTCAAAAACCCTGCAATGCGTTAGAAACATTTTCGTCGATCATAATAACAGAGATATAAAAAAGCTTCTGAGAAAAATAAACTATCTAAACTAATCTCAATTGCCTTATGATAATGTTCAGGTGAAAGGTCAGAGTCTTTGTATGTATGTGTTGGCAGCAAGTAATCAGTACATTTAATCACTACGTCAGTGCTCGATTATCTCTTACAATAGAATCACAAATATTGTAATCACGATGCCCTTGAACAAAAACATTTAATAAAAAGACTTCAATTAGTTTCATATCGTACGTGACATGACATCTATGTTATACGTGTGTGATTTCAGGCAATTAGTGAAATCCGCGCTATAAAAAAAACTTTATTATCAACATGCAAATAAATAAATGCTTTAATCTTTCTGGGGTTTTCTTAAAACTGAAATAAATTCCATACATGTTGACAGTTTACAACTATAGGTTCTTTCTTTAGTGTAAAAGTATTTCCACAATAAATAGACAATTTATGTACGGGTTATGGAATATGACCTATAATCTAAAACTGTTACAATCGAATATTTTAATATTATTTTTTTTTAAAGTTATGACCGAAAGACCTTTTTACAACAGTGATATGCTAAAATATTTTCTAAACACTTTTGATGTCTTTGAAATTGTTTTAAACATAGCTTAATATACTTTTTCAAAGTTTAAATTTCAGCAAAGACTTACAAGTCACAACAATGACACCGTAGAAACAAGTACTCATTTGAATAACAGAATAACATAAAAATAACATTTTGTATTGCAAATTGACCAATACAGGGGCCTTGACCAGCGGTGTATTAGTTAGAATTACATCATTTTATGAGTGAGTACTCATTTGCATGACCTCTGCACGAAACAATATGGAATGAAATTTTCTGCGAATTATTCTTTAAGGTTGTTAAAAGTGTTTTCTAAGAATATATTAAGTTTAATTGAATGCAGATAAATAAGGCACGGGTATTACGTGAGTAACTGTAAAGGCTTTCGTTTTCTTACTATATATTGCTATATACGCTGACGACCTAACTAAAAAAGCAATTTTTTTGCACAAAAAGTGACCCAAAGTGACTCATTTTTTTCATTTGATTTAAACGAGTCACATTTTGAATTGCTGAACATTAAGATACGACAGTTTGAATTGTTGACCATATTAGTGGTGAACTAGTGACCTCATGACGTCATGGTCAAGCTTGACCTGATAACTCGGGAACTTATAGTCGTACCGTAAAAACTAATACATATTTGTAATCGTCTCGGCAACACCATTCATTTGTCTCGATCCATTCTAACCATGGTGTTTTCTGACCATTGGTCAGCCCTAGTGATCAGTTCTCTCAGGTTAATTTTTTGGCGAAGGCAAACTTTTGTGTCTATATATCCTAAGGATAAATAAAAATCCAGTCTTGTTGAGTCCTATGGTGGTGCAGAGACTAAAGGAAATAAGACAATACTATCAAGGAGAACATTGTCAAATTGAGCTCACGGTTTTTTTTATTATAAAGATAACTTGTTTTTATTTTAAATTGTTTCTCGATGTTTTAAAATGAACAAACTGTGTATTTTTTATTCCATTGATATGTCACAGGATCTCCCCCGATTTGGTTCCTAGCCCAGGGTACTAGCCAATGCTTAGGATGTGGGCCGATATCGGCCCAGATCCTGAGCATCGGTCTAGGAACCAACTCGGGGGAGATCCTAGGATCTAAGATGATTCCATTATCATTCTCACATTGTGCTATATTACATCATGATCTACGGTACGAAATGCTCAATGTAGGAACAATGAACTGGTGGGCAGATGGGGCTCATCAGCAGATGGTCGATTGGTTTTGTCATGGAAGGTGCTAAAACTCAAAGGTTTAATCGA